>JARYHS010013166.1:0-30997 GCA_031002005.1 Vandiemenella viatica | reverse complement strand
GATTTACACACACAGTGAATATTGAAGCTCATAAAATAGTAAAGTTTTTTGGGGATTCTACGATAACCGTGAAGCTGCAATTTGATGATGGAATCCTATGTTACTTGATGAGTCAAATTCAAAGTAAAGAATATTTTTATAAATATATATCTCCCTTAGTTCTCGAGATATCGTATTTCAAAATTGACGTGGTTAGGTTGAAATGCATCCTGGGCCAGAATAAAAATTTCGCCTTAGCCAAATTTAATAATAAATTTGTATGTAACTTGGTGAGACAAATCGAAAATAAAGTATAAATGTTTTTGATATCTTGCTTAGTTCTCGACATATTGCATCATCAAACCACTATATCTACAAGGTGGAAATGCATTATAGGTGTTTTATTTTCTTCCTAGTGGTTGTTGTTTGGTCGAAATACAGCCTGGACCAGAAGAAACGTCACCAAAAGCAGAAGGAACTGTAACTGATTTTTGACATGTTAAATCTTGAAAACCAAGTGAGATACCAAGAAATGTTATTCTTTATTAACTGCCAGTGTTTTGCACTTGTGAATTTCATGTCAGTCGCTCCATTCTTTTATACGTATTTAAACGGCTAACCCCCTTTGTAGCAGAAAACAGATGGGGTTGGGGTTGATTTATCCCTGCAATATTTTTAGCCATGATATCAGGAACATGTGTACTAAGTTTTATCATAATAACCACAACAATTCGTGCAGCAATAGAAACAATGTTTTTTTTTTTTCAGGAAATTTAGTAAAGACAGAATCGCTCATCAATAAATTACAAAAAAAAAAAAGTAACGCTATTTCCAACACTAAATGTTTTGAACAGTTCAATTTCATGTTCAAAGCCGTGCATTACTTACTATTAACAGCGAGAATTTAATTCGCATCCAGAGGCAGTAATTTCAAAAAGCAACGAATTTCTCGGAAGGTTCTTCACTAAAGGTTTTAAACAGCTCAATTTCATGTTTAAAACCGTCAAATATGCATTATTAACACAGCCATTAAAATTTCACATCAGAGATTGTAGCAGTGCGGCCTCAGATAGTAACATCAAGAAACAAAGAAGATATCGAAAGATTTTTTCATTGTATTATTAAAATTAATTTAAATATTTTCCACTTTACGTAGTTTCCTCTTCGCATTCGATATAACTATGTATGAGGTTTAAAGACTAAAAACCAATATTTAAGAAAGTAAACGTTACATACGATAACATGGCTATTATTATTTTACGATGTATGACGTAGCATTGTAATTCTTTTATTTTTTTGCTTCGGGCTGTACGTTACGATTTTCATTTACCACACCGGCGTTATGTTACGATGGAGCATAAGAGTAGGTATAAAAGGGCGGAGTGAGCCCACACAAAAGAACTGTCAATCATTTTCACACCTCTATTGTTCTCCCCCCTCCCACCTGTCAATCATTTTCACACCTATTGTTCTCTCCCCCCTCCCACTTGACTAACCACTTGACTTGAGGGCCACTTGACTAACCACTTGACTTGAGGGCCACTTGACTAACCTCAGTTACACCCCTATTGTCCTTGACGACGCCCCCTTTTCCTCCCCTCCCCCTCCCTCCCCCATCTCCTACACTAACCCCAGTTTCACCACCCTAGTACCAGCTGTCGATTCTATTGCTCTTTTGCCAGTCCATATTCGCCTAGAGTGATTTTAGGAAACAACGAGAATATGGATGCTCAGACGGGGATTCGAACCAGAGCCAACCTCAGCTTCACCACCCTAGTACCAGCTGTCGATTCTATTGCTCTTTTGCCAGTCCATATTCGCCTAGAGTGATTTTAGGAAACAACGAGAATATGGATGCTCAGACGGGGATTCGAACCAGAGCCAACCTCAGCTTCACCACCCTAGTACCAGCTGTCGATTCTATTGCTCTTTTGCCAGTCCATATTCGCCTAGAGTGATTTTAGGAAACAACGAGAATATGGATGCTCAGACGGGGATTCGAACCAGAGCCAACCTCAGCTTCACCACCCTAGTACCAGCTGTCGATTCTATTGCTCTTTTGCCAGTCCATAATCGCCTAGAGTGATTTTAGGAAACAACGAGAATATGGATGCTCAGACGGGGATTCGAACCAGAGCCAACCTCAGCTTCACCACCCTAGTACCAGCTGTCGATTCTATTGCTCTTTTGCCAGTCCATATTCGCCTAGAGTGATTTTAGGAAACAACGAGAATATGGATGCTCAGACGGGGATTCGAACCAGAGCCAACCTCAGCTTCACCACCCTAGTACCAGCTGTCGATTCTATTGCTCTTTTGCCAGTCCATAATCGCCTAGAGTGATTTTAGGAAACAACGAGAATATGGATGCTCAGACGGGGATTCGAACCAGAGCCAACCTCAGTTTTCACCACCCTAGTACCAGCTGTCGATTCTATTGCTCTTTTGCCAGTCCATATTCGCCTAGAGTGATTTTAGGAAACAACGAGAATATGGATGCTCAGACGGGGATTCGAACCAGAGCCAACCTCAGCTTCACCACCCTAGTACCAGCTGTCGATTCTATTGCTCTTTTGCCAGTCCATATTCGCCTAGAGTGATTTTAGGAAACAACGAGAATATGGATGCTCAGACGGGGATTCGAACCAGAGCCAACCTCAGTTTCACCACCCTAGTACCAGCTGTCGATTCTATTGCTCTTTTGCCAGCCCATATTCGCCTAGAGTGATTTTAGGAAACAACGAGAATATGGATGCTCAGACGGGGATTCGAACCAGAGCCAACCTCAGCTTCACCACCCTAGTACCAGCTGTCGATTCTATTGCTCTTTTGCCAGCCCATATTCGCCTAGAGTGATTTTAGGAAACAACGAGAATATGGATGCTCAGACGGGGATTCGAACCAGAGCCAACCTCAGCTTCACCACCCTAGTACCAGCTGTCGATTCTATTGCTCTTTTGCCAGCCCATATTCGCCTAGAGTGATTTTAGGAAACAACGAGAATATGGATGCTCAGACGGGGATTCGAACCAGAGCCAACCTCAGCTTCACCACCCTAGTACCAGCTGTCGATTCTATTGCTCTTTTGCCAGCCCATATTCGCCTAGAGTGATTTTAGGAAACAACGAGAATATGGATGCTCAGACGGGGATTCGAACCAGAGCCAACCTCAGCTTCACCACCCTAGTACCAGCTGTCGATTCTATTGCTCTTTTGCCAGCCCATATTCGCCTAGAGTGATTTTAGGAAACAACGAGAATATGGATGCTCAGACGGGGATTCGAACCAGAGCCAACCTCAGCTTCACCACCCTAGTACCAGCTGTCGATTCTATTGCTCTTTTGCCAGTCCATATTCGCCTAGAGTGATTTTAGGAAACAACGAGAATATGGATGCTCAGACGGGGATTCGAACCAGAGCCAACCTCAGTTTCACCACCCTAGTACCAGCTGTCGATTCTATTGCTCTTTTGCCAGCCCATATTCGCCTAGAGTGATTTTAGGAAACAACGAGAATATGGATGCTCAGACGGGGATTCGAACCAGAGCCAACCTCAGCTTCACCACCCTAGTACCAGCTGTCGATTCTATTGCTCTTTTGCCAGTCCATATTCGCCTAGAGTGATTTTAGGAAACAACGAGAATATGGATGCTCAGACGGGGATTCGAACCAGAGCCAACCTCAGCTTCACCACCCTAGTACCAGCTGTCGATTCTATTGCTCTTTTGCCAGCCCATATTCGCCTGGAGTGATTTCAGGAAAACGAGAATATGGATGCTCAGACGGGGATTCGAACCAGCGATCGTTGTTTGACGGCATTCAATGGACGGGAATAAGCAATATACTTTATATTGAGCGCTTAATAAAATGCGATTTAAACCAATGAGGTTTCTTTCTTAAGTTAGGAATTAATGTCTTTAAACATACGACGAACGAGAATATGGATGCTCAGACGGGGATTCGAACCAGCGATCGTTGTTTGACGGCATTCAATGGACGGGAATAAGCAATATACTTTATATTGAGCGCTTAATAAAATGCGATTTAAACCAATGAGGTTTCTTTCTTAAGTTAGGAATTAATGTCTTTAAACATACGACGAACGAGAATATGGATGCTCAGACGGGATTCGAACCAGCGATCGTTGTTTGACGGCATTCAATGGACGGGAATAAGCAATATACTTTTATATTGAGCGCTTAATAAAATGCGATTTAAACCAATGAGGTTTCTTTCTTAAGTTAAGAATTATTGTCTTTAAACATACCACGAAACACATTTCTGAAAGCCCATTTCACGTAATATTAAACATTTAATTTCTACTCTTGGCATAATAGATACAAAAATTATTTTTATATCGTGATTATTGTAAAAACGCGGCCTCACCGTTTACCCAATAAATTTTTTAAAAATACTAATATTTTGATTAGTTCGTAGTAAATTTAGTTACGTGAGGCAGCCGGCCCCTCCTATTCATATGTCAAGTAAGGGTCCATTCACACACAATAGACTCTTGGCGGCCGGTGGGAGGGAAGGCAAAATTTCATTTCACGTAATATTAAACTTTTAATTTCTCTCTTGGCATAATAGATACAAAGATTATTTATTATATCGTGATTATTGTAAAAACGCGGCCTCACGATTTACACAAAAAAATTTTTTTAAATACTAATATTTTCAGTAGTTCGTAGTAAATTTAGTTACGTGAGGCAGCCGGCCCCTCCTATTCATATGTCAAGTAAGGGTCCATTCACACACAATAGACTCTTGGCGGCCGGTGGGAGGGAAGGCAAAATAACATTTCACGTAATATTAAACATTTAATTTCTACTCTTGGCATAATAGATACAAAAATTATTTTTATATCGTGATTATTGTAAAAACGCGGCCTCACCGTTTACCCAATAAATTTTTTAAAAATACTAATATTTTCCTTAGTTCGTAGTAAATTTAGCTGTGTGAGCCACGCTTTGTATTGTTGGGGGGTGAGGTTTCTATAGCGTATGCGGCGTTACTGCGGGGCGTCCAAAAAAAAATACGAGTACCAATACTCTCGACCCTTTACACTAACGCTCACAGCTTCAGTTGATATTCCAACAGCCTCCTATTCATGAATAAAAAGTATTGTTGAATTGATATGTCAAGTGATCTACTCTAAAAAAGTACCCTATTGTATGAAGCATGCGGACTTTGAGTTTATTAATTCTACATTTAATACTCTCACACTACACGCAGTTTGAGTTGAGAGACTTCTCTATTCACAGCCCACTTCCGGACGTCAGCTCAATCATGACAGCATGTATTGTTTATATCGTAAGGTCAAGTGATCTACTCTAAAAAAGTTCCCCAATGTATGAAGCATGTGGACTTTGCGTTTATTCATTCCACATTTAATACTCTGCCAACGGTTGTCGGTGCTATATCCGGACGTATCGAATTCCTTCCTGTTACGAAGCATCACTTCATATGGATCACAGTCCCTCACTAAGTAAATGAAGCTGTCTGTGTCCATGTAAAGTAATTTAGGGCATCTAAACTGAGGAATCGCGAATTCGTAATGAAAACGGTACATCCTCAGTTTAGAAAGGTCAAGAATGCACATCCCGACCAATTTTGATACGGAGGTGGGTAAAGAACGTGCTTGAAGTGTGTAACGTATATGTAAGCAGCCAGGTTAGTATGGATATCACCCGAAAAATTAATGCTATGGAAAAAGCCTTTTTTTTTCTGGCTTCACCTCGTTGACGTCAAAATCGTTAGAAGTGGGAAAGGACCCGGGAGCAAGTAACTGGAAGAAATTCGGCAGTGACATTTTGAACAAACCAAGGCGAAAATTCAGATGTGGGTGCCCGGACAAGGATTCGAAACCGCATCTTCCCGAATGCGAATCTCATGTGTATTAGCGTCAGACCACGAACTAAGGGATCACCATCGTAAGTGGATAAATTATTAGCGTACCAGTATGGCTTTTACACCTCGCCAACATCGATATCATTAGAGGCGGGATAGGATTGATGCAGGGAACGGTCACCTGGAGTGATTTGGGGAAACCATGGAAAACCAGAATATGGATGCTCAGACGGAGATTCGAACCAGCGCCCTTCTGAATGCATGGTCAGAACGTTAACACTCACCCACCACGCTCGGAATTTTCGGGGGCAATACTGAAAAATATCTATTCTGAGAAGTAATTTTTGCATGGTGCTTCGATAATCATGAAATTTCCAAACATCTGAAATGACTGGTTACGCAGATATTGCTGCCACCAGAGACACAGGGAAATAGTGTGAACTTTGACAAAACATCTTTAGCTGGGGACGCTGCATGTTAGAGACTAATACAGTAACTCCAATCAACTACACAAGGCTGCTAGTCAGACACACGCATGGTGCATGTAGTATCAGTGAGCGCGCTATCAGTGTTTAAAATGGGGAAGGCTTGCGATCTATCTAAGTTTGACCCATTGCAGATTTCGATTGGCCCAGAGGCTCGGCACGAGCATTTCGGAAACTGCACTATATATCGGGTGTTCGAGCATTGTTGCGGTGAGTGTCTCAACAAGTGGCGAAACGAAGGTGACACCATGTCCAAACGTTGAGTGGTTGGGCGGCCAGGGTGCGAGCTAGGTAGTTTTCTACGGGAAAAGCTTCTTGCCACCTGTACTGCGGGGAACATTCACGTGGGAGCTCATGCAAGGCACTGTGACGACCAATAAGTATCGTACACTGGTTGCAGACCACGTACAGCACAAACCTTCATGACGACCATGTTTCCCAATGGCAGTGACATTTTTCAACAAGATAATGCGCCATGTCACAAGGCCAGAAGTGTAACTTAATGGTTCGAGGAACACAGTGGCGAGTTGTGATTGATGTACTGGCTCACCCAGCTAGCCAGATCTGAACCCGATCGAACACATCTGGGGTGTGATTTGGGGAAGGCTTGCGATCTATCTAAGTTTGACCCATTGCAGATTGCGATGGCCCAGAGGCTCGGCACGAGCATTTCGGAAACTGCACTATATATCGGGTGTTCGAGCATTGTTGCGGTGAGTGTCTTCAACAAGTGGCGAAACGACGGTGACACCATGTCCAAACGTTGAGTGGTTGGGCGGCCACCCCTTTTTACACATGTCGGACGTCGTAGGCTGGGCAGACGTAAAAACAGGACAGGCGGCTGGCGAACTGTGGCGGAACTAACATCAGACTTTAATGTTGGGGCAGAGTACAAGTGTACCTGAACACATAGTGCACTGAACACTCCTAACGATGGGCCTCCGCAGCCGACGACCCATGCATGTGCACAACGCCATCGGCAACTGCGACTGAAATGGGCACGAGACCATCGTCACTGGACGTTGGCGTAGTGGCAGATCGTTGCATGGTCTGATGAATTCCGATACCTTTCTTCATCATGCCGGAGTAAGGGTGCGAACTGGTCGTTTTCTACGGGAACAGCTTCTTGTCACCTGTACTGCGGGGAACATTCACGTGGGGGCTCGTGCAAGGCACCGTGACGATCGATAAGTATCGTACACTGGTTGCAGGCCACGTATTCGTGCTGTAGTATCCCCCAAGATTACTACTAAAGATTTTACACAATTTCTAACAGTCTGAACGTTAGCTATATTTTTGACCGAGAGTCCTCGATAAGTTATTGACATTCAAAAGTAACAGAGTTTCGACTTGCCGCGCACTCTGCCTATGTTGTGGCTAACAAGTCTATGGTATTGCGTTTCGACGTGGGCAACTGCCAAGGCGTCGGTCACGCTGATGAGGTTCCTCCAAAATGAATCACCGTTGTTTGTTAGGCTCAGTATTTGGGTAAAATGATACTATTTTAACCCCAGCAACCGTTAACTCGAGGCGAATGACGGGGATGATTTCTTCATTTGCCATGGCCGAATTCCCCACCGTTCCTCGTCCACTGTCCTTTCCCACCTCTAAAGGCTTCGATGTCGACGAGGCGTAGAGCCATAAAAAAAAAGAAAACCACGACCACCAACTCCAGATGAATGTCGAGTTATTCATTCAAAATACCATGCCCGAATTCCTTCCCAGTCCTTGCCACCAGTCCATACAATTATGGCCTTTACATTCTCGCAATCACCAAATTTTAGTGCCATTCGATTTACAGTAGACCTATCAACGACATTGCCGGTATAAACAGCCTTGAAATGACGATGAATCGCAGTAGGAATCACTTTGTCAGCAGTTAACTCACGTTGACACAACACTAGAACACTTCTCCATAATTCAGGACAACAAATCCTTACTTCTCAGTACTTTCAAATAAAATGTAATGTCGCTTGGTATGTATGGTCTGACGTCAGAGTTTTTCAGTCGTAACAGCCTTACCTAAGGACAGGACTGAACATGTTTACCCCCACCACCACCACGGACTAGACCTGATTACTACCCAAATGGACTGCCAGTGCCAGTGTACAGAGATGGCCAGCCCGGTACTGTTGTTTTCGTCTGTGTATCAGCTCAATGCTGCTGATTCTAAGCGTTTGACGATAGGTTTATCGTCCAAACATGAATTTGAACCAGTAGTAGTGCTCGAAAAAGTTGGATACCGCACCAAGGTTATACTAACGTATGAAGAATGGGTCGTGCTGACTCAAGTATTGGATGTAGTGTCAGATTTGTTCTACACAGGCAGCTCCCAGACAAACATTCCACTTGGTGAGAACGCCGTCTCCTTCCGTACGATTGCCAGGACGAAAACTGTATGTTTTTACCCAAATGTTGACCCCACCAGCGGCATCTTCTTCAGCGATTCAACTTGGAAGAACCTCATCGACGCGCAGCCTGCAGTGTCCAGCGCCTTGACCGTCAAGAAGAGGTGGGGATACCTAGTTGCAAGATACTACACAGAATTTGTGGACATTTTATCTAGTAAAGTGCTACGAGACTATCATATGGCAACAGTGCAAAAACTGGTTGATATGCATATTCGTGATGTTTATGTGACTCAATTGGCCCCCTGTTCGTCACTGGACTATAATCTACTAAAATATGAACTTATTGCATATAAAAATTTACTTGTATTACCTGCTATTAACAATGTAGTAATTAAGAATTATAACCCAGGATACTACATTGATGTGAACAGTGTGAATAAAATACACATAGTAAGTTATTCAATTTGTTTTATTTTATCCACTTTCCATTAATAAAACCCTTTACAGAGTTATTTTTATGAGTTCTTGTAGTGGCGTGACGCTTCATCACTTACATACTGGTCTGAAGAGCGAATTGTAATAGACGCCAACATTCGAAAAGACATAAATTTGTTGGATATAAGTACGTATGCGGCTGTTTCTATGATATCATAAAAAAAACAGTGTGAAAATGTACAAAATCAAGAAATTTGGTCATATATAACAAAAATCGGTAAAAAATGTAAATTTCGTCCATGAATGAAGTCAATGGTTGACATAAAAATCACACCTGCGTGTATCACAATATCATTCATATAATGTGTGTGGATTACAGAAATACGTGTTATATGGGGAAAAAAAAAGTGTAATGGCAGTCACCGGATAAAATAAATATTTTCTGATGAATAACGAAACTTGGTAGAGTTCTCCAGAGTCAACACACACGTCACGTAACCATCATGATAGACGTGTCAGTGGAAGTGCATCGGATGCTGCATTCACATGTGCATATGGAGTACTCTTTAAATTTCCTCCACAAAAGACGTAAATTGTATGAATTACATGTTTGCTCACTCTTTATTTTCATAACAATAACATGCAGAGTCTAAACACACATAACGTTACCAGCATTATAGACACGTCAGAGGAAGTGCACAGGGTGATAACTATATATACTAGCCTAGTGTTTGTACCAAACGAGGTGAAACAATGTATATGTGTGCAGAAACTGACTTAACGCAGTTACACGGAAGGCAGTCTGCGTTTAAAGACAATGGCTCTCGCTCTCTCTCTCACACATACACGCATAACGTTACCATCAATATAGACACGTCAGAGGAAGTGCACAGTCGGAACAAGATCGTGAAAACAGGTAAAACATCACCGCAATTATACCACTTCACTATACGAAAGATGTCATCGGTTTACATGGTTAGAAGGTGTCCATCATGCCATACGATGTGTATTGAGTGCATCCACCAAAATAGAAAAAAAAAAACGTGCGACATGATGCGGTGTTCCATCATAAATGAAACTCATTCTGTTCACGGCCCGATATGACATCGGACAACTTGATTAGTATCAGATATACCTGTCGAAAGTCACACTAAAGTACTGAAGTTGAACAAACCAGAGCATTCAGAAGATGAGAACATCACAAGTTTCATTAAACAACACGACCCTCCACAAGACCGCATGCAGAAGATGAGAACATCACAAGTTTCACTAAACAACACGACCCTCCACAAGACCGAAACATAATGGGCTCAATACCAGATGAAACATAAATTATGTTAGATATCAGTTAGTAAGTGCCACTTTCGATGAATTTCATTTAAAAAGTGCAAAATAGATAAAAATTCGGGAATACTGGTCAAATATAGCAAAATATTGGTTAAAAACTTATGGCACTTTCTGAGACAGAACTTATGCTAAAGTCTGGTTAATACAGAATGTTAAAGTGTATGTTAAAGTTGGTATTTAGAGGAGAAATTAAGGTTAGGTTATTTCAACTCACCATCTCATGGTTGCCATGATACATGGATATCCAAAAGTGTTTCCTGGGGTGGCTTGGGCCCCACCGCGGCCTAAGAGACGGTATTTTGCGCGGCCTAAGAACCGACCGAAATTTCGCGCGCCGGTTTTCGGATGCAACGCGTTTGTATTTTTCTATACAGCAGCAGCTTACTGTGGGGCCCAAGCCACCCCAGCAAACACTTTTGGATATCCATGTATCAGTGGCACCATGAGATGGTGAGTTGAAATAACCTAACCTTAATTTACTCTAACCAACTATAACAAACACTTTAACATTCTGTATTAACCAGACTTTAGCATAAGTTCTGTCTCAGAAAGTGCCATAAGTTTTTAACCAATATTTTGCTATATTTGACCAGTATTCCCGAATTTTTATCTATTTTGCACTTTTTAAATGAAATTCATCGAAAGTGGCACTTACTAACTGATATCTAACATAATTTATGTTTCATCTGGTATTGAGCCCATTATGTTTCGGTCTTGTGGAGGGTCGTGTTGTTTAGTGAAACTTGTGATGTTCTCATCTTCTGCATGCGGTCTTGTGGAGGGTCGTGTTGTTTAATGAAACTTGTGATGTTCTCATCTTCTGAATGCTCTGGTTTGTTCAACTTCAGTACTTTAGTGTGACTTTCGACAGGTATATCTGATGTACTAATCAAGTTGTCCGATGTCATATCGGGCCGTGAACAGAATGAGTTTCATTTATGATGGAACACCGCATCATGTCGCACGTTTTTTTTTCTATTTTGGTGGATGCACTCAATACACATCGTATGGCATGATGGACACCTTCTAACCATGTAAACCGATGACATCTTTCGTATAGTGAAGTGGTATAATTGCGGTGATGTTTTACCTGTTTTCACGATCTTGTTCCGACTGTGCACTTCCTCTGACGTGTCTATATTGATGGTAACGTTATGCGTGTATGTGAGAGAGAGAGAGCGAGAGCCATTGTCTTTAAACGCAGACTGCCTTCCGTGTAACTGCGTTAAGTCAGTTTCTGCACACATATACATTGTTTCACCTCGTTTGGTACAAACACTAGGCTAGTGTATATAGTTATCACCCTGTGCACTTCCTCTGACGTGTCTATAATGCTGGTAACGTTATGTGTGTTTAGACTCTGCATGTTATTGTTATGAAAATAAAGAGTGAGCAAACATGTAATTCATACAATTTACGTCTTTTGTGGAGGAAATTTAAAGAGTACTCCATATGCACATGTGAATGCAGCATCCGATGCACTTCCACTGACACGTCTATCATGATGGTTACGTGACGTGTGTGTTGACTCTGGAGAACTCTACCAAGTTTCGTTATTCATCAGAAAATATTTATTACTGAAAAAAAAAATACCACATTTTAGTTTATCCGGTGACTGCCATTACACTTTTTTTTTCCCCATATAACACGTATTTCTGTAATCCACACACATTATATGAATGATATTGTGATACACGCAGGTGTGATTTTTATGTCAACCATTGACTTCATTCATGGACGAAATTTACATTTTTTACCGATTTTTGTTATATATGACCAAATTTCTTGATTTTGTACATTTTCACACTGTTTTTTTATGATATTCATAGAAACAGCCGCATACGTACTTATATCCAACAAATTTATGTCTTTTCGAATGTTGGCGTCTATTACAATTCGCTCTTCAGACCAGTATGTAAGTGATGAAGCGTCACGCCACTACAAGAACTCATAAAAATAACTCTGTAAAGGGTTTTATTAATGGAAAGTGGATAAAATAAAACAAATTGAATAACTTACTATGTGTATTTTATTCACACTGTTCACATCAATGTAGTATCCTGGGTTATAATTCTTAATTACTACATTGTTAATAGCAGGTAATACAAGTAAATTTTTATATGCAATAAGTTCATATTTTAGTAGATTATAGTCCAGTGACGAACAGGGGGCCAATTGAGTCACATAAACATCACGAATATGCATATCAACCAGTTTTTGCACTGTTGCCATATGATAGTCTCGTAGCACTTTACTAGATAAAATGTCCACAAATTCTGTGTAGTATCTTGCAACTAGGTATCCCCACCTCTTCTTGACGGTCAAGGCGCTGGACACTGCAGGCTGCGCGTCGATGAGGTTCTTCCAAGTTGAATCGCTGAAGAAGATGCCGCTGGTGGGGTCAACATTTGGGTAAAAACATACAGTTTTCGTCCTGGCAATCGTACGGAAGGAGACGGCGTTCTCACCAAGTGGAATGTTTGTCTGGGAGCTGCCTGTGTAGAACAAATCTGACACTACATCCAATACTTGAGTCAGCACGACCCATTCTTCATACGTTAGTATAACCTTGGTGCGGTATCCAACTTTTTCGAGCACTACTACTGGTTCAAATTCATGTTTGGACGATAAACCTATCGTCAAACGCTTAGAATCAGCAGCATTGAGCTGATACACAGACGAAAACAACAGTACCGGGCTGGCCATCTCTGTACACTGGCACTGGCAGTCCATTTGGGTAGTAATCAGGTCTAGTCCGTGGTGGTGGTGGGGGTAAACATGTTCAGTCCTGTCCTTAGGTAAGGCTGTTACGACTGAAAAACTCTGACGTCAGACCATACATACCAAGCGACATTACATTTTATTTGAAAGTACTGAGAAGTAAGGATTTGTTGTCCTGAATTATGGAGAAGTGTTCTAGTGTTGTGTCAACGTGAGTTAACTGCTGACAAAGTGATTCCTACTGCGATTCATCGTCATTTCAAGGCTGTTTATACCGGCAATGTCGTTGATAGGTCTACTGTAAATCGAATGGCACTAAAATTTGGTGATTGCGAGAATGTAAAGGCCATAATTGTATGGACTGGTGGCAAGGACTGGGAAGGAATTCGGGCATGGTATTTTGAATGAATAACTCGACATTCATCTGGAGTTGGTGGTCGTGGTTTTTTTTTTTTTTATGGCTCTACGCCTCGTCGACATCGAAGCCTTTAGAGGTGGGAAAGGACAGTGGACGAGGAACGGTGGGGAATTCGGCCATGGCAAATGAAGAAATCATCCCCGTCATTCGCCTCGAGTTAACGGTTGCTGGGGTTAAAATAGTATCATTTTACCCAAATACTGAGCCTAACAAACAACGGTGATTCATTTTGGAGGAACCTCATCAGCGTGACCGACGCCTTGGCAGTTGCCCACGTCGAAACGCAATACCATAGACTTGTTAGCCACAACATAGGCAGAGTGCGCGGCAAGTCGAAACTCTGTTACTTTTGAATGTCAATAACTTATCGAGGACTCTCGGTCAAAAATATAGCTAACGTTCAGACTGTTAGAAATTGTGTAAAATCTTTAGTAGTAATCTTGGGGGATACTACAGCACGAATACGTGGCCTGCAACCAGTGTACGATACTTATCGATCGTCACGGTGCCTTGCACGAGCCCCCCACGTGAATGTTCCCCGCAGTACAGGTGACAAGAAGCTGTTCCCGTAGAAAACGACCAGTTCGCACCCTTACTCCGGCATGATGAAGAAAGGTATCGGAATTCATCAGACCATGCAACGATCTGCCACTACGCCAACGTCCAGTGACCGATGGTCTCGTGCCCATTTCAGTCGCAGTTGCCGATGGCGTTGTGCACATGCATGGGTCGTCGGCTGCGGAGGCCCATCGTTAGGAGTGTTCAGTGCACTATGTGTTCAGGTACACTTGTACTCTGCCCCCAACATTAAAGTCTGATGTTAGTTCCGCCACAGTTCGCCAGCCGCCTGTCCTGTTTTTACGTCTGCCCAGCCTACGACGTCCGACATGTGTAAAAAGGGGTGGCCGCCCAACCACTCAACGTTTGGACATGGTGTCACCGTCGTTTCGCCACTTGTTGAAGACACTCACCGCAACAATGCTCGAACACCCGATATATAGTGCAGTTTCCGAAATGCTCGTGCCGAGCCTCTGGGCCATCGCAATCTGCAATGGGTCAAACTTAGATAGATCGCAAGCCTTCCCCAAATCACACCCCAGATGTGTTTCGATCGGGTTCAGATCTGGCTAGCTGGGTGAGCCAGTACATCAATCACAACTCGCCACTGTGTTCCTCGAACCATTAAGTTACACTTCTGGCCTTGTGACATGGCGCATTATCTTGTTGAAAAATGTCACTGCCATTGGGAAACATGGTCGTCATGAAGGTTTGTGCTGTACGTGGTCTGCAACCAGTGTACGACACTTATTGGTCGTCACAGTGCCTTGCATGAGCTCCCACGTGAATGTTCCCCGCAGTACAGGTGGCAAGAAGCTTTTCCCGTAGAAAACTACCAGCTCGCACCCTGGCCGCCCAACCACTCAACGTTTGGACATGGTGTCACCTTCGTTTCGCCACTTGTTGAAGACACTCACCGCAACAATGCTCGAACACCCGATATATAGTGCAGTTTCCGAAATGCTCGTGCCGAACCTCTGGGCCATCGAAATCTGCAATGGGTCAAACTTAGATAGATCGCAAGCCTTCCCCATTTTAAACACTGATAGCGCGCTCACTGATACTACATGCACCATGCGTGTGTCTGACTAGCAGCCTTGTGTAGTTGATTGGAGTTACTGTATTAGTCTCTAACATGCAGCGTCCCAGCTAAAGATGTTTTGTCAAAGTTCACACCATTTCCCTGTGTCTCTGGTGGCAGCAATATCTGCGTAACCAGTCATTTCAGATGTTTGGAAATTTCATGATTATCGAAGCACCATGCAAAAAATTACTTCTCAGAATAGATATTTTTCAGTATTGCCCACGAAAATTACCGAGCGTGGTGGGTGAGTGTTAACGTTCTGACCATGCATTCAGAAGGGCGCTGGTTCGCATCTCCGTCTGAGCATCCATATTCTGGTTTTCCATGGTTTCCCCAAATCACTCCAGGTGACCGTTCCCTGCATCAATCCTATCCCGCCTCTAATGATATCGATGTTGGCGAGGTGTAAAGCCATACTGGTACGCTAATAATTTATCCACTTACGATGGTGATCCCTTAGTTCGTGGTCTGACGCTAATACACATGAGATTCGCATTCGGGAAGATGCGGTTTCGAATCCTTGTCCGGGCACCCACATCTGAATTTTCGCCTTGGTTTGTTCAAAATGTCACTGCCGAATTTCTTCCAGTTACTTGCTCCCCGGTCCTTTCCCACTTCTAACGATTTTGACGTCAACGAGGTGAAGCCAGAAAAAAAAGGCTTTTTCCATAGCATTAATTTTTCGGGTGATATCCATACTAACCTGGCTGCTTACATATAAGTTACACACTTCAAGCACGTTCTTTACCCACCTCCGTATCAAAATTGGTCGGGATGTGCATTCTTGACCTTTCTAAACTGAGGATGTACCGTTTTCATTACGAATTCGCGATTCCTCAGTTTAGATGCCCTAAATTACTTTACATGGACACAGACAGCTTCATTTACTTAGTGAGGGACTGTGATCCATATGAAGTGATGCTTCGTAACAGGGAGGAATTCGATACGTCCGGATATAGCACCGACAACCGTTGGCAGAGTATTAAATGTGGAATGAATAAACGCAAAGTCCACATGCTTCATACATTGGGGAACTTTTTAGAGTAGATCACTTGACCTTACGATATAAACAATACATGCTGTCATGATTGAGCTGACGTCCGGAAGTGGGCTGTGAATAGAGAAGTCTCTCAACTCAAACTGCGTGTAGTGTGAGAGTATTAAATGTAGAATTAATAAACTCAAAGTCCGCATGCTTCATACAATAGGGTACTTTTTTAGAGTAGATCACTTGACATATCAATTCAACAATACTTTTTATTCATGAATAGGAGGCTGTTGGAATATCAACTGAAGCTGTGAGCGTTCGTGTAAAGGGTCGAGAGTATTGGTACTCGTATTTTTTTTGGACGCCCCGCAGTAACGCCGCATACGCTATAGAAACCTCACCCCCCCAACAATACAAAGCGTGGCTCACACAGCTAAATTTACTACGAACTAATGAAAATATTAGTATTTTTAAAAAATTTATTGGGTAAACGGTGAGGCCACGTTTTTACAATAATCACGATATAAAAATAATTTTTGTATCTATTATGCCAAGAGTAGAAATTAAATGTTTAATATTACGTGAAATGTTATTTTGCCTTCCCTCCCACCGGCCGCCAAGAGTCTATTGTGTGTGAATGGACCCTTACTTGACATATGAATAGGAGGGGCCGGCTGCCTCACGTAACTAAATTTACTACGAACTACTGAAAATATTAGTATTTAAAAAAAAATTATTGTGTAAATCGTGAGGCCGCGTTTTTACAATAATCACGATATAAAAATAATCTTTGTATCTATTATGCCAAGAGTAGAAATTAAAAGTTTAATATTACGTGAAATGAAATTTTGCCTTCCCTCCCACCGGCCGCCAAGAGTCTATTGTGTGTGAATGGACCCTTACTTGACATATGAATAGGAGGGGCCGGCTGCCTCACGTAACTAAATTTACTACGAACTAATCAAAATATTAGTATTTTTAAAAAATTTATTGGGTAAACGGTGAGGCCGCGTTTTTACAATAATCACGATATAAAAAATAATTTTTGTATCTATTATGCCAAGAGTAGAAATTAAATGTTTAATATTACGTGAAATGGGCTTTCAGAAATGTGTTTCGTGGTATGTTTAAACACAATAATTCTTAACTTAAGAAAGAAACCTCATTGGTTTAAATCGCATTTTATTAAGCGCTCAATATAAAAGTATATTGATTATTCCCGTCCATTGAATGCCGTCAAACAACGATCGCTGGTTAGAATCCCCGTCTGAGCATCCATATTCTCGTTCGTCGTATGTTTAAAGACATTAATTCCTAACTTAAGAAAGAAACCTCATTGGTTTAAATCGCATTTTATTAAGCGCTCAATATAAAGTATAATGCTTATTCCCGTCCATCGAATGCCGTCAAACAACGATCGCTGGTTCGAATCCCCGTCTGAGCATCCATATTCTCGTTCGTCGTATGTTTAAAGACATTAATTCCTAACTTAAGAAAGAAACCTCATTGGTTTAAATCGCATTTTATTAAGCGCTCAATATAAAAGTATAATGCTTATTCCCGTCCATCGAATGCCGTCAAACAACGATCGCTGGTTCGAATCCCCGTCTGAGCATCCATATTCTCGTTCGTCGTATGTTTAAAGATGGTTTAAATCGCATTTTATTAAGCGCTCAATATAAAAGTATAATGCTTATTCCCGTCCATCGAATGCCGTCAAACAACGATCGCTGGTTCGAATCCCCGTCTGAGCATCCAATATTCTCGTTCGTCGTATGTTTAAAGACATTAATTCCTAACTTAAGAAAGAAACATCATTGGTTTAAATCGCATTTTATTAAGCGCTCAATATAAAGTATATTGCCTATTCCCGTCCATTGAATGCCGTCAAACAACGATCGCTGGTTCGAATCCCCGTCTGAGCATCCATATTCTCGTTTTTTCCTAAAATCACTCCAGGCGAATATGGACTGGCAAAAGAGCAATAGAATCGACAGCTGGTACTAGGGTGGTGAAGCTGAGGTTACCTCTGGTTCGAATCCCCGTCTGAGCATCCATATTCTCGTTCGTCGTATGTTTAAAGACATTAATTCCTAACTTAAGAAAGAAACCTCATTGGTTTAAATCGCATTTTATTAAGCGCTCAATATAAAAGTATAATGCTTATTCCCGTCCATCGAATGCCGTCAAACAACGATCGCTGGTTCGAATCCCCGTCTGAGCATCCATATTCTCGTTCGTCGTATGTTTAAAGATGGTTTAAATCGCATTTTATTAAGCGCTCAATATAAAAGTATAATGCTTATTCCCGTCCATCGAATGCCGTCAAACAACGATCGCTGGTTCGAATCCCCGTCTGAGCATCCAATATTCTCGTTCGTCGTATGTTTAAAGACATTAATTCCTAACTTAAGAAAGAAACATCATTGGTTTAAATCGCATTTTATTAAGCGCTCAATATAAAGTATATTGCCTATTCCCGTCCATTGAATGCCGTCAAACAACGATCGCTGGTTCGAATCCCCGTCTGAGCATCCATATTCTCGTTTTTTCCTAAAATCACTCCAGGCGAATATGGACTGGCAAAAGAGCAATAGAATCGACAGCTGGTACTAGGGTGGTGAAGCTGAGGTTACCTCTGGTTCGAATCCCCGTCTGAGCATCCATATTCTCGTTCGTCGTATGTTTAAAGACATTAATTCCTAACTTAAGAAAGAAACCTCATTGGTTTAAATCGCATTTTATTAAGCGCTCAATATAAAAGTATAATGCTTATTCCCGTCCATCGAATGCCGTCAAACAACGATCGCTGGTTCGAATCCCCGTCTGAGCATCCATATTCTCGTTCGTCGTATGTTTAAAGATGGTTTAAATCGCATTTTATTAAGCGCTCAATATAAAGTATAATGCTTATTCCCGTCCATCGAATGCCGTCAAACAACGATCGCTGGTTCGAATCCCCGTCTGAGCATCCATATTCTCGTTCGTCGTATGTTTAAAGACATTAATTCCTAACTTAATAAAGAAACATCATTGGTTTAAATCGCATTTTATTAAGCGCTCAATATAAAGTATATTGCCTATTCCCGTCCATTGAATGCCGTCAAACAACGATCGCTGGTTCGAATCCCCGTCTGAGCATCCATATTCTCGTTTTTTCCTAAAATCACTCCAGGCGAATATGGACTGGCAAAAGAGCAATAGAATCGACAGCTGGTACTAGGGTGGTGAAGCTGAGGTTACCTCTGGTTCGAATCCCCGTCTGAGCATCCATATTCTCGTTTTTTTCCTAAAATCACTCCAGGCGAATATGGACTGGCAAAAGACCAATAGAATCGACATTTGGTACTAGGGTGGTGAAGCTGAGGTTACCTCTGGTTCGAATCCCCGTCTGAGCATCCATATTCTCGTTTTTTTTCCTAAAATCACTCCAGGCGAATATGGACTGGCAAAAGACCAATAAAATCGATAGCTGGTACTGGGGTGGTGAAGCTGGGGTTAGTGTAGGAGATGGGGGGGAGGGAGGGGGAGGGGAGGAAAAGGGGGCGTGGTCAAGGACAATAGGGGTGTAACTGAGGTTAGTCAAGTGGTCCTCATGTCAAGTGGTTAGTCAAGTGGCCCTCAAGTCAAGTGGTTAGTCAAGTGGGAGGGGGGGGAACAATAGAGGTGTGAAAATGATTGACAGGTGGGAGGGGGAGAACAATAGAATGATACAATGTATCCAATTAGAACAATAGAGGTGTTCCGTGCAAGAACCGCACTTTTTGAGCCTGTAGCCCCAAATTATACCTACTAAGGAGGAGTTGAAAACAGTGAAGCATTTTTTATTGTTACGCATTGAATAAAACCGAATATTTGGAGATTACGGTACATTGTTTGCTGGAAAATTAACTGAAATCAATCATGATTGGTATACTAGTCGGATTAAGATATATTCAAAATTAAAATTAATAATTTACTAAAAATAGCCTCGTCGGTACCTTCTTAACCACCTTATCTCACAAGCAGGAACCACTGTCACTCAAACTGGGAATATGGGAAAAGGTTAAGAAAACTACGTTTTCAGGATCTGTTGACGCTTAATATTTGCAGACTTAATTTTTTTTTCAACTAACTACCTCAAATTTATTACTTGATTTTGATTTACATACTTATTTCTAGTTTCTAAAAAAATATATACAGGTATCGGAAAATATCGATATTATCGGTATGATGCGGCCGATATTATCGATTATCGACATATTCCTGGCATCGATATAAATTTCGATGTACTTATCGATATTGATATTGCCTTGCATCCCTGGAGATACCCCACACAGCGGGATTGCCGCCGTCGTCGAAGATAACTCGCATTCGCTCAGTACTTTGCGCATTCCGCCCGACTTAACGTCGCATTGTCCCTGGTGCACCTTAAACAAACTAACGACCCGGAGCCCACGCCTGTCATACAGATACGCCCACAAACAATCACACGCACGCACATTCAGTCGCCAGGTGGTCTCGGTGCAAGTGTTCTCCCAAAGTAATTCGTCTCGTAAATACTTCTAAACAATGGTATTTCCTACTGTGCCTAACACGACTCTAAACGCCCACGATTTGGGAAAGCATGATTAACTTTTTTTCCTTTCGGGCTTTTTGAGACGAGAGAGAATGGGTGTTAGAAACAGCAGGAAGGAATTTGATCACGGCTTCTTGAAGGGAAGATCCCTGCAATAGCCTGGAATGATTTCGGGAAACTATGGTATACTGAAATCTGACTAGCCGGACGGGGATTTGAACCCGCAATCTTCCAAATGCCAGCCCCAAGCGTTAACGCTCACCCAATTGTCTCGTTAAAATTGTAATTGACCTCGGTGACATTAAATTTAATGCACACAGAATGTAGTAACTATAGTAACAATTCCGCGTGGTCGTAATAACCTGGCGTCCACTAATTACGTGAGATGAAATACGGTGGGGGTGGGGAGGGTGGGGGGTGGGCAGGGTCTAACGAAATCTCACTAAGAAAAGGGGAGCGGAGGTCGACGGAAATCTCACATCCTCTTTTTAATTACTTGAAGAATAGTAGAGCATTATATGGTGGAGGGGTAGGGGGGAGGGGGAGGAGGAGAGGAGAGGAGAGGGGAGGGGGGAGGGGGACGGGAGAGTCCGATCAGATCTCACCAAATCTCACCACAGAAAAAAAGGGGGGTTCCAGAATTCCAGAAAAACACCTCAAGTAATTAATTGACGCCCCCTTAACCTAACCCGACAATCCTACAGTTTTAACGTGGAATCTGAACCACGTAAGCGTTCTGGCGTACTTCATATTAAACAGCAAGCTGTGTCAGAGGTGAAGGTCGGGTTAAGGGCCTATGAAAATCCGCGCTGAGATAGAGATTCGAACCGGAGACCCTTCGATCTCCAGTCAGATGCCTTAACCACTGAGCCACGAGATCACTCATCTAGTAACTGAGAGTAGACTGAAAGGAGGGTAGAATTGCCAGAAGAATTATGACAAGAGAAGGTGAATAGTTTAAAATATCTGTCAAAAGTTGTGGAGAAAGGTGGAAGATGGAGATGTATGTATTAAAATTATGATATTGAGCAAGAGAAGTATGGGATAATTTATCTGGAGTATTGTGTATTCTCTCGTATGATGTTAAAAGTAGACTAATGAAGGATCATTATATTACGAAGAGGGCTGGCGAGTTAAATTTCAAATACGCAGAACAGGGGTGACAAGAATTGAACGTGTAAGGATATAGAATATTAGGTACACAATCAAAAATCAGACGAGAGAAATGGCTAAGCCCAAATATTACGGAAATGAAAAGTGACTGGAATTGGATAGAGAATCAAATGATTTGGACATGTTTATAGAATGGAGAAGCAATTTCTTTTCTCTGGTAATATCCACTGTGGACTAAGTAGGCACCAGGTTCCACCGTAAGCGGTTTTCCTGGGTGTAGAATATTTGTGCTGCCATCTATCTGCGAAACCTGATACTTGTGTTCTGTATGATACGTGTATTTTGTTTGTGAAATGTGTAGTTAATGAGGTGGGACTGGAGGCCTTTCCAGCATCCTCCTAGGTGATTGCGGGGAACCGCGTAAAAATGACAGTGAGGATGGTGGGTACTCGAAGACCGGGACCCGAACCTAGTCATGTTGTACTTTGCCGATCGTGTGTGTTATTCCCTTAATCAGCGCTGCCACACTGACGGATAATGGGGAAGAATTAAATGAAGAGACGAGGTAAAAGTCCTAGAGGAATACCAATGGACAGGTGTCTGAGAGGAATGGAAAAGTATGTGCTGGAAAATGAAGAGGATTGGATCAAGGTGGTGATGATGAGTGGATAGAAGAAAAAGTGTATAATATAGTTAATCTCAATTCGTATAACTGGAAACACACTGTTTGACCTAACTACAGGCAATTAATTACTGAACTATCCGACTATAATTTGATCAGCATAATCATTAGTCCTTAAGAGTATATTGTTGTACACTACAGCTATGCTGGACTAATTGTCTACCTTTCAGGAGGGATTTGGGTAAAGTTTGGCTTCAGTTTTGTCCATCAGGCTGGTTAGTGACATCTGTCAGCTTCTGAGAGAAAAACAGGATGACAACGTCTCAAGTATTTTTATCAGAACACGTGTCTACGTAAGTTTTCCACACATACCAATGAGAACTTTTAATGAAATTATAGTATCAGCTTTGACCAACCTTAAAAAACCTTGACTTATACAGAAACATAACAGACTGCGTTATAAAATAAAATAAAAGTTTTGTGTAAACCCCGTTCCTAATTGATTCATTCATGTACAGGAGACTTTTGTATCCCTGACCTTGGTGAGTGGTATCTGTCTGGTCAAACAAATGGGAGGATAAGGTTTCGATTTCTGGCCAGGCAATCCAGATTTCGATATTTGATGATATCCCGAAATTATAGGAAAAATGCCTATTCAGTTCCCATGAAATAATGAGCCTGGTGGGTGAGAGGTGAAGCTTTATGCTGGTGTTCGGAAGGACGTGAGTTCAAATCCCCAACCAGTCATCCAGATTTCTATTTTCCAAGGTTTACCGAAAACAATACAGGTGAATGTTGGAATGGTTCCTTGAAAAGACCATGGCCCAATTCCTTCCCGTTCCTTGACCCTAGTTTACTGCGGTCTTTGATGACCTTGACGTGAACGAATTTTAAAGCAACAAGTACGAAGAAATTATACCATTAATGATTTTGTTCCAGTTCATTGTCAGTAACCCAACATTGTCTCTAATGTTCCCGCTGTCACCGAGACATGAGACCCCTAAACATTGCGTCAATACCATATCAACTTTAAGCAGTGCAATGCGTCTTCGAGTTTTCTGATTAACAAACACCAGAGTTAATAAAAGAGACTACACATGCAATTCATTGTCACTGTCATGTATTGTTCAGACACGTATCAGTCACGTATGCATTCAACTAAATAATAAGTTACAGTATACCTTATTCATAAATAAGATAACAGATAATCTAATTTTTTATATTTCCGATACCTAAAAAAAATAATTGTTTAACGCGAACTTTGGATAGGCAAGGAATAAATATCAATAGGGCGAAAATATCACAACACAGTGTTTCATGAAATCACAGAATCATTTTCCACTCGTTGCCTTCAGCTTCGTTGCTTGTTGAGACGGAATTTGTTTTCATAAGATCCGAGGCGCGAAATGCTTAAAGTATTGCTCAGCTCTGGAGCTCAAGATAGTATACGCAACATCTTAATGATGTTCATCTTGGAAAGAGCGGAACTGGCCGTCTGAACAAACAGTGAAACTGCAACACTTCGCAGCATTATTTATCGGCCAAGGAAGTGAGTCAGCTATGTTTAAGTAACATTAAATCGAGGGTTACACTGGGGCAGATTGGCGTCTAGCCAGGCATACGTGCTAAGGTCTGGAACCAGGAAGCCATGTTCTTATTTTTCAAACTACTGTATGTCCTTCGCACTGAACGAGGAGTTGGACTTTACCAGTTACCTAAACGTCACTTAAGTCTAACGGTAATAGTCGTCCGGTATTCCGCAATAGTTAATTGTTTTTGCGAATGAGGAATTCCATTGGAAATTTGGCATATTGACAGATGTCAGCTATATGAGGCGAAATAAAGTTTGAAGAAAAGTGAGTGTATGGTTACGACAAGAAATAATAAGGGACTAACCACTGCGATTGTATTAATAGGAAAACAGCTATGTAGAATGGTGTCAGATACCTGGGAAGTATAATGGAGATTGGTATTGAGAATGATGGAGATTTAAGTGAAGAAGCCAGCATTTTTTAAAGTGTCAAAGGACTGATCAGGAGCAAAGATGTTTCACAGAAAAACATGTAATTAAAATCCCTAATTTACTGTGTTCTTATCCTTTACTTATGCTTCCGGAACAGCGTAATAATGAAACAGGTGTGAGTGTGATGCAGGCAAATGATAAAGAAGTTATCAGTAGGAGAATAAGAGTAAAAGGAACGGACATCATAAGACGTTAGAGGCTTATAAAAATAGCAAAAGAGCTTAGTATACCAAAAAAGGTAAATCTAATAGAGATACAAAGACAAACCGTCCCGGAAAGACGAATGAGACAACTGGATCAAGATGAAGCAGAAGTGGTACTTAGAATGAGGAAAACGGATAGGCTTGGGTTCGAAACAGATTGGGGGCATCCACAAATTACGTGAGGTGTTTTTCCGGATTTCTGGACCCCCCCCTCCCCCTTGGTGAGATTTCGTGAGATCTGGCCGGACCCCCCCCCCCCCTCTGGTGAGATCAGATCCGTGAGAACCCCCCTAGAAATCGCACTCGAAACTTTCGTAGACCTTTTTTTTTTTTTTTTTTTTTTTAGGTCACACCCTAACTTTTTCACGAAATACCCTTCTAAAATCGACTTAGGCGCAAATTGTAGACCTTTTTTTTGGCTCTACTATCCCCAAATTTTTCGCAAAATCTCACGTGAGATTTCCGTAGACCCCCCCCCTCCCCCCTGGTGAGATTTGGTGAGATTTCGCCGGACCCCCCCCCCCCCCCCCCCCCCCCCTATTTCACCTCACGTAATTTATGAACGCCCCCATTGGGCGACACTGTGGAAGATAACAATCATTTCCTTTTTATGATCCTCTACACGCAATGCTCTGGGGCATGATAACTGCCGACATTAAGTGTTTTGTGCTCCTTTTGACTCTTTGGTAAGAGTAAGCTGAATAGGCTGTCATCAGACTTCACCCTCTACTTTCCCCTTTTCGTTATTCTGCCAATACAAAGTGTATACCACTGGCAGAAAGCGGCAGTATGGTGGTTAGCATGCTAGCCTAACTTCACAAAGGTAATTTCTTCGAATCAGCACTCAAGTCTAACGATGGCGTTTTTAATAAACTATTATGCTAGTTTCTAATGTCCAAAGTCTCGTACATTCGAATCACAGTGTATAGGGTAATGTTGTAAAAAAGTTTTCCTACTCTACACTTCAATTCTACGTTTTGAATGGATGAAGTAAAAATATCCGGTGGGCATCTTACTTCTCACATACCAGCCTATATCCCTCCTCGTAATGTAAATGAATGAATCAATTGTTTGGATACTTATCACTGTTAAATTGAATCTCTCCGCTCGTTGAAATTGATTTAGATAGTTAATGCGTAACAAATCCCAATGAGGAATAACAATCAATGGAAAGTCGTTAAGTTTGTTTGTCTCCAACAGTGAGACAAGAGAAGCACACAGTTAATGTTCTCATTAAGCTGTTTGCAAAAATAAGAATTATACAACGCAGTTTAGCATACTTTTTCCCATGCGGTGATGTTAGATACACATCTATCTCAATAGACATCTTGAACCTGGCTGTATAGACAGTCCAGATTTAATGACACCGTTAAATGGTTCATTCGGGAAAAGACCAAAATTGTATATGAAAAATAACATGTTATTGCCGCGTCACTTTGAAATGTAAAATTTTGTGTAACTCTTCCTACTCCCTGAACCGTGTAGTAAGTACTATGAAAGTTTTCTACAAAAGCCGTGTGCATGTCAGAAGGCTGTTTGTAGAAAAATTATTAGGTCACAAGTCTTCATTATGTCATCATTATGGTTGAGCCGTCGTAAAACTGGGACGAGTCATTCTGGAAGACTAGAGTTTGAACTCTGTCATGGGATCCGAAATCAGGTTAATACTTTGATATTTCTCACAAAATCGCTTTTTCAAGAAAGGGAGAGAGATTTAATTTCCAACAATGATGTAAGACTTAAAAAAGATTTATTCTTTAACTGTATGTATAGGGCGGGAGTTTGTCGAAGAGAAGTTTTGAACTTAGGATTCATACCACTAAAAGAACTAGAACTAACTACTTAAAATATGATAACATAGTGCGATGTTGAAAATGAAGTGGGGAGCGTATTTTGAAATGATGGGTGAGGAAAGAAGCTCATGTGAACAGTCACACAGAAAGAAAAGATAGGATGGTTGATCATATTTTAAGATAGGTATTCGGTGCCTCGTGGTTTAATTAATACATGAAACAATTATTCCACTACCCAGTTTAAAATTTTAACTGTTTTTATTTCTGGAATATATACAGAAATTCAAAGATACTAGTCACATGTATTCATAAACTCCAGCGATTACATGTAACACTTCTTCCAAAGACAATATTATCATACACTCTCACAGTACACGTAAATTGTGTCGAAAAACCTTTCTCTGAGTCTCTGCCGCTCGCTTTATATAAGTTTCATCGAAAGTTCTAGAACATTACAAAGGCTTCCGACAGATATTTCTCAAACTTAACAATACTTAAACAATTAAAAACATATTAAAACCAATGAAAATTAATACTTAATCAATTACAATCATTACGAAATGCTCAGAAATGAAAATTAAAGATACTTAAACACAAAATTATCCACATAAATCATTTCAAACTGTAGTAAATCATCCTTTAAACATCGACCACTCCAGCTGCTGACAGAAGAAAACAGTGAGAAAACCACAAATACAGTGCGAAACGGATGCACTTACAATGTTAAATTAAATACAAAAAATAAAAATAAAAAAAAATAAAGAAAAATAATAAAAAAATAAAAATAATAATAAAAAATAAAAAAGGCTCAACAGAAATGAAAAAATATAAAAGTAAAACAAGCACTTACACGGAAACAGCAAATAAAAGAAGGCAATGCCAAGACGGCAAGTACTTCTGACAAGAAACCCTTAACCTAAGGGCTAAGGGAGTTTGATAGAGCCTCTACCTTAATATTTGGAATTACAAACATTTAAGTAATTCTCTTGCATAGTTCTGTCCTTAAACGTATTAAATAGTATTTGCATAATTTTTTTCCTAAAATGGAATCCATTTACACCGATTTATAGTAAATTGCAAGACAAATATACAAAATCATATTCAATCAAACTCTAGTTTGCCACATTTTTTTTTTTTTTTTTTTTTTTTACTTATTGCTTTACGCCTCGTCGACGTCTAAGGTCATTAGAGGCGGAATGGGACTGGGGAAAATGAACGGGAAGGAATTCGGCCATGGCCTTTTTGAAGGAAACATCCCGGCATTCGACTGGAGTGATTTGGGGAAACCATGGAAAACCCAAATCTGGATGCCCGGACGGGGATTCGAACCAGCGTCCTCCCGAATGCGAGGCCAGAACGTTAACCGTTCACCCACCACGCTCGGTAGCTTGCTACAAATGCTTCATAAAACACAATTCCATTTAAAGTCTGGATTTGAGGGCTGTTACAACGTTGATCAGTATTTTTCTTAATAGAAAAAAAACATTTGATGGTTAAAACATTAAAGGGCGAGAAGGATTAGAATATATGAAGTAGGTAATTACAAACAGAACTTGTAACTGGTATATTCAAATGAAAAGACTGATTCGGGATAGAAAAGATGAAACATTTTATCAAATCAGTCGAGAGACTGGTGACAGGAAAAAAAGCAAATACTGTTTTCCTTTCAATTATTGGCCTCCAGTTCTGTCCTGAATCTAACTACCTAGACGTCGACTAGCTGTGGAGCTCCAAAGAAAGACACTGATGAGCTTTTTGAAGTGCTGTACCTCGGCTAACTGCAGTTAATCACGACTGCTTAAGGCTTACATACAAGACAACGCGTGCGGCAAAGCGGACGAAGTCTGTAAATTTCCACCTTTACAACTTTTGTTACCGGATTTTATTGCGCTCTTCACCGCAGTAAGTACTGAATGTTCTCCAAACTGCCAGATGTTAATAGTCTCGACTGGACCTCACGGTTTTTCTTGTTCCAAGGCTTGGTTCTCCCCCTCCCTGGAGGATTGGGAAACGATGTTTGAACTGCTGGAACAACTCATTCGGAACGCATCTCGCTTGAAGGCTCTAGTTAAAGTGTCTCCACTCGGTACAGATTAGCATCCCATTACACGCAGGCCTCGTATAAAGAAGTAGTTACTCCGGTGTCTTGTTTCCATATAAGCCAGATTGTTAGTTATTTCACAGTATCGCGATAGACAAGTTGTACACTTTGTAAATTTGCAGATTCCCTACTACAGACATATTTATATTTCATATTTTAAGGCGCAATTTAATTAAAATGCTGTCATAGGGCGTATTGACTGTTAAAGTATTCGTGTTTCCCTTCACGTTCATTGTATGCTCTGCTAATAATACATTTCTATGCAGAAATGTATTATTAGCAAAGCATACAATGAACGTGAAGGGATACGGGTTACAGAGACACCAGTTCAAATCCGGTCTCTGTCAAAGGTGGTTCTAATTAAGTTTTGTACCTGTTAGTAATTCGTGAGACTAATATACTATCGAAATTCAACACGTAAACGTGGAAAGAACCACCATACTAGAGTTGGCTGCGTAACCCCGTAGCCAAATGCCATTAAAAAAATATTCAGCCAATATCGTTATTTTCTGTTACGTTATTTATAGAGGATTTCAATTTATCTTTTTATGTTTCAGGTATCTACCTTACTACTGCTATGATTCCCATTATAATCCAGTGGACTTCGGTTTATTAATAATCTTATTTTTGGTCAAACCTAAGTTTATGAATATGTATTTTTTATAATTAAGGAGCGTCCATAAACTACCTTGCTAGGTCAAAAAAAGGGGAAGGGGTTGTCTGGAAAGCTACGCTAAGATACGTGGGAGGGGGGAGGGAGGGTTCCGAACCAGGCCATGTAGCTTTTCATTCATATTATTTGTCACGGTTAAAATGAGGTACAGAACACACAACAACGTGTAAATATTTATTTCTGTCAATTAATTATCTTCGTATGTAATTTACGCTATTCTGACATGAGAAAAACAGTACAAAGCATCTTCTGGAACGAATAGAAACAAAAGTTACATGCTACGCGGGGGGGGGGGGAGGGTTCATGATCCCAAAATGGAGCTACGTGGTTTATGGACACTCCCTTAGAAGAAAGCAAACGTTTCCATTCATTTAATCAAATGGCAGGAGACAGAAATGCTAAAACCGTCACTTTCTTAACAATTAAATTAGTTCTTTGAATAAGCAGGAAGAGAGTAAAAGTATCTTAAGGATAGAAAAGTTATTCTGCCTATCGTATTCAACGATTCTTTTCCTTGACATCTGTTTCTGAATGACGATGAAACATTTACAGCTTCATCCTTTCTCAATAGAATCTTAAATGGATGGCAGTTATGGTGCAGTATCTTTATGGAAACAGCTACAATATTTGTCTCGATGATTTCTCTAAGTCGAATCTTTACGGAATCAGCGACGAATTTTCTAAATGCAAATTAAACTTCAAATCGTCTGTTATAACTCTCTTGGCTCCAGTATTTATCAAATGTATCTAGACAATCATCCTGTATCTTACAACAAGCTTCACACTTTAAAAACTACTCTTGTACTAACTTACTATTTGTAGAGTGATGTTTTATTTGATAAACCATGGATGCCAATTTAGTTGTTCACCTTGCAAATATCTATGCGGCATTCGTTTTTCCACAAAGCAAAAGAAAATCTGAAAGATAAAATATTTTGTCTCTTATGTGTTAAGAGCTCACTCCTCTTGAGAGTTAAATACAGATTTCCCGGTATGATCTAGGCTGATTTGCACACACAGAAAATATTGAAGCTCATAAAAGAGGTAAGTTTTTTGCACTTGTGAGTTAAATTTCATGTCAGTCGCTCCATTTTTCTATACGTATTTCAATGCCTAACCCCCGGTGTAGCAGATAAGAGATGGGGTTGGGGTTGATCTTTCCTGCAATATTTTTAGCCATGATATCAGTAACATGTGTACTAAGTTTCAGCATAATAACCACAGCGATTCGCAGCAATAGAAACAATGTGTGATAAAGACAGAATCGCTCATCAATAAATTACAAACAAAAAAATAACACTATGTCAACACTAAAGGTTTTAAACAGTTCAATTTCATGTTCAAAGCCACTAGATACAGTGGCGTAGCTAGGTCAACAAGGGCCCCGGTGTAAAAAATTTATTTTGGGCCTTCAGGCCAGACGGGCGACCTTTTATTTGCTTCGTGTGCTGGTATAGGCCCCCTGAGCTGAGGATGGGGGCCCTTGAGTTGCCCTTAGGGGCCCTGTGAGCAGTGGCTGGGGGCCCCCCTGAGCAGCGAGGGCCCTTAGTGAAAAAAAAGGTCGCCAGTTTGCCGAGAGGGCTCGTGGGCCCTCTAAACTGCATTTGGGGGTCCCCAGAGATGCGCTTTGGGGCCTCTTGAGGTATGCTTGGGGGCCCCCTGAGCGTAGGGGCCCCGGTGCACTGCACCGCCTAGC
>JARYHS010013162.1:0-18533 GCA_031002005.1 Vandiemenella viatica | reverse complement strand
CTCTTGAGCATTCTGAATTCCACCAAACTGTTGTGGTCTTGCCTGAATGACTTCGTTGTTTTCTTAGAGGTTTTGATTTGTTTGCTGCTACTGTTATTGCTGCCACTAATTGCTTATATGCTTCTATCCCCCTTACGGTTGCTGGGATTTTGTAGATTTCCTCTTCCAAACATCGCTTGTATGATGTCCAGTCAGCTTTTTTTATGTTCCAGCATCTTGTCGGATGTTTTCTGTTTTCATAGTCATGTGGGCATCCGATTGTGAGTTGAATTGGAAAATGGTCTGATCCCAAAGTGTCATTTAGTACCTGCCATGTGGCAATGGTTGCAATGCTTGGTGAACAGGGTGTGAGGTCAACAGCGGATGGTTTACCGCCTATTCTGTGAATCAGCGTGGGGGTTCCGTCGTTCATAATTACGAGTTTCTCGTCTTCTACCATGTCCATTACTGATGTACCGTATGTGTCTTCATGATAGCAACCCCAACTCCGGCTGTGCGCGTTGAAATCACCTGCTATTAAATATGGTGGTTGTATCTGATTGAATAGGTTTGTCCAATCTGCCTGTTCGATCTTTGTTCGAGGGGCGCAATATATTGATACTGCAGTGAATGAAAATTCTTTGAGTCGAATTCGTATTGATACTGCTTGGAAGGGAAGATTATTGTTATTTAGGTGTTGAGGTTCATGCGAGATGCGTTGATCAATTAAGATTGCTACCCCTCCTTTTCCATCAGTTCGGTCATTTCTATATACCTGGTAATTTTTAAATCTAATTTCTTTGTCGGGGTGGAACCATGTTTCCGATAGTAGGGCTATATCTATTTGCCAGTTTTGTAGTTCTGAACCCAAACTTTCTCTGTTTGAAAATACTGATCTGCCGTTCCACTGGAGTATTTTTAGTTGCGGGTTGTGAGTGGAGGACGAGTGCAAATTTTCTTTGTTACCTGGGTCCATTATGTGGTCGTTGTGGTGATCGCCTCTAGTAGATTTCTTACATGTGATGGGTCAGTTGTACTGTTGTATCTTGTCTGCTCAATTATGGTTATTACTAACGCCATCAATTTTTCCACTAGTGGTATTTCCGCCGTTCTTATCTGTTGTTGCGCTAACTGGTGATTCGGCTCGAGAGCTCCCGGCATCCTGTGTGGTAGTGGTTGATATGGATTGAACATTATGGGTTGTGTTGGACCGTTGCTTTTCATAAACAGATTCTGAGGGATTATGGTACCACTGCCCACTGGCCTTGTTTTTGTAACGTTTCTGGGCATAGGCGGCTGGCCGATTCCAGTGTGTTTCGGGTTTCCTTGTGAATGACTATGTGGAGTTGTGTGGCACGAACGATGCTGGCTTCCGGGTTCTCGCACTTGAGGGCTGCTACCTAATTGTGTTACTGCTGGGATGTATGGTGGATTTAGCCGGGTTACTTGTTTGGCTGCAATAGCAATTGGGTTTTCCTCCGGAAGTTGTTGGCCCGTTTGTATTAGCTGTGGGACTGTTGCCGTTACATTGGCGAAAGTGCGTGGGTTTGTAAGGGGTTGCCATTGTTGGGAGTTATTTCCTACCAAATTTTGTTTTCTTTCTGAACGCTGTTTGAATTCCGGGCAGGAACGATCGGTAGACAGGTGGTTTCCTTGGCAGTATAAGCAACTTGGTTGATTTTCGGAGGTGCAATCTTTGAGTTTGTGAGAACCAGCACATCTGCTACAGCGAGGTTGACTTCTACACTGGGCTTGGGTGTGGTTGTACCTAAGACAATGATAACATTGTATTTTCGGTGATATGTAGGGTTGCACAGCGCATCTCATGCCACATAAGTATACGAAAAGTGGTAACACTTGGGATTGAAAGGTTAAGACGCAAACTGGAAGGGGGCGGTGTTGAACTCCGTTGTCTGCTACAACTCTTTTAGTAAATCTTCTGACTCGTAGACCTGGGAAGGGGTAGATTGTTTCATTTATTATTTCGTCCGGAGATAGCGAGTTGTCGATGTTCCTAATCACTCCCTGTTTCCTGGTCATATAGTACGGTATGTACGCCTTTAGACTGTACCTGCCCAATTGGGCAGGGGAACTGATTTGAAACAGATGACCCCAGACTGTACCTATCCATTTGAGCAGGGGAACTGATTTGAAACAGATGACTCCAGACTGTACCAACCCAAATGGGCAGGGGAACTGATTTGAAACAGATGACTCCAGACTGTACCTACCCAATTGGGCAGGAAAACTGATTTGAAACACATGATTCCAGACTGTACCTACCCAATTGGGCAGGGGAACTGATTTGAAACAGATGACTCCAGATTGTACCTGCCCAATTGGGAAAGGGAACTGATTTGAAACAGGTGAATCCAGACTGTACCTACCCATTTGGGCAGGGGAACTGATTTGAAACAGATGACTCCAGACTGTACCTACCCAATTGGGCTGGGGAACTGATTTGAAACAGATGAATCCAGACTGTATCTATCCAATTGGGCAGGGGAACTGATTTGAAACAGATGACTCCAGACTTTACCTGCCTAATTGGGAAGGGTACTTATTTGAAGCAGATGACTCCAGACTGTACCTGCCCAATTTGGCAGGGGAAGTGATTTGAAACAGATGACTCCAGACTGTACCTACCCAATTGGGCAGGGGAACTGATTTGAAACAGATGACTCCAGATTGTACCTACCCAATTGGGCAGGGGAACTGATTTGAAACGGATGACTCCAGACTGTACCTACCCAATTGGGCAGGAAAACTGATTTGAAACAGATGATTCCAGACTATACCTACCCAATTGGGCAGGGGAACTGATTTGAAACAGATGACTCCAGATTGTACCTGCCCAATTGGGCAAGGGAACTGATTTTAAACAGGTGAATCCAGACTGTGCCTACCCAATTGGACAGGGGAACTGATTTGAAACAGATGACTCCAGAGTGTACCTACCCAATTGGGCTGGGGAACTGATTTGAAACAGATGAATCCAGACTGTACCTATCCAATTGGGCAGCGGAACTGATTTGAAACAGATGATTCCAGACTTTACCTGCCCAATTGGGCAGGGTACTTATTTGAAGCAGATGACTCCAGACTGTACCTGCTGAATTTTAAAGGTGAATTGATTTGAAACAGATGACTCCAGACTTTACCTACCCATTTTAGCAGGGGAACTGATTTGAAACAGATGACTCCAGACTCTACCTACGCAATTGGGCAGGGGAACTGATTAGAAACAGATGAATCCAGACTGTACCAGCCCAATTATGCAGGTGAACTGATTTGAAACAGATGCCTCCAGACTGTACCTACCCAATTGGCAGTGTCAACCTCGGATATGCATCACAGACAATGGCACTGGAGGCCGCGATCAAGAACAATCAACATTACGAACGGGCGAAAGCAAGATTGTTAAGTAGGACACAAGAATTTGTTCAAGCACCTAAAAGGTTGAGGATTAAGGCTGCTGACCTTCATGATGTGAGTGCTAGTGATGCTTCTACTGCAGGCGTTAATGCAGGACAGTGTGTTGTAGAAGCTAGAAGTGATACTGCTCAAAATGACATCTCTCCAGGTGTCAGTTGCCAAACTGATTTATCTAATGAGGACTATAATCAACTAAATCAAAATTACAAAAGGGTCGTAGAAGATAATGTTGCACTTAAGGCAGAATTGGCTACTGTGAAGGCACGCCTAAGTCATTTTGAAGTAACTGAGGAAGTGTTAGCAGCTAATGATAGGAAAGTTCAGTTTTATACAGGGCTTCCAACCTTTACAACGCTTATGCATGTTTTCAATCTTGTTTCTATTAAAGTAGAGTCATCTCATAGAAATGCTTTATCAAAATTTTCAGAGTTTAGTATGGTATTAATGAGGCTAAGATTACATCTTTTAGAGCAAGACCTAGCTTATCGGTTTGGTGTCACACAACCAACTGTAAGTGCAATTTGTGACAAGTGGATTAGGGTTGTGGCTGCTCGCTTTGATAAGTGTATTGTATGGCCTGAAAGAGAAACCTTACTATATAAGACAATGCCACTTTGTTTTAAAGAATCTTTTGGTGACAGTGTATGTGTTATCCTTGACTGTTTTGAAATCTTTGTTAATCGTCCAACATCATTAATAGCTAGAGCAGGAACCTGGTCAAATTATAAGCATCACAACACTGTTAAATTTCTTATTGGCATTACCCCTCAAGGCTGTATTTCCTTTATTTCTAATGCATGGGTAGGGCGTGCTAGTGACCAATTAATTACTAATAAAAGTGGTATTCTTGAGAAATTGTTGCCTGGTGATGTCGTTCTTACAGATAGAGGATTTGATATTGCAGAAGATGTTGGAATGTATCGTGCTAGGTTGCATATTCCAACATTTACTAAAGGTAAAACACAGCTGTCTTCTAAAGATGTCTCAGAAACCATGTCCCTAGGTAATGTGAGAATTCGTGTTGAACAAATTATTGGTCTTTTAAGACGAAAATATAGGATATTGCAAGGACCTCTTCCAGTAGAGTTTTTGAAACCCCATGTTGGTGATACTTTATCTCATGGATCTAATTGCTCGTGCTTGTTGTGCTCTAACAAACCTTTGTCCTAAAATATTTGATGTTGCAGAGAATTCCCTAATTTAAAATCAATCTGCTTTCTGACAAGTAGAATGTCAGGAAAACTAAATGCTATATTTTTGGGAAAAATATGTTTTACAGTATTGATCATAATTTTTCCCCACTGCAATAAATTATATTTTTGAGGAGCATAAAGTAGAGATTTTTGTGGTTTTCCTTTGTAGTAATAATTTTAGTATAGTGACATCATTATATTGGTCTCAGAGTTAGTTTTTTTTGTTATTTAGGATTGAAATAAGTATTTTTTTTAAAATAAAAATGATGAAACAAATTTGTGACTTAAAATTTACTTTACACACCTATCCTGTTCCTTTAAAAGCAACAAAAACTTGCATATGTGGTACAATAACATTTGTAAGATTATGGAGTAAAGAAGATAACTTTTATTCAAGTACCATGTACTAGTAAGTAAAAAAGAGTATTTGATAAATTAGATTTTGCAATACAATTTTTTTCTGTTTCAAAATAGGTCACCATCAGTTATACCTATATATTTTATATTGATATCACAGGAAATCAGCTTTAGATGTTGAAACATGTAAGGTATCTCAGCCTGGCAGTGCATTTCAATAATAGTTGAAAACCTGTACATTAATCACTGGTAAAAGCATGGCATTTGATTTAAAATCAATCGCTATGTAATGAAAGAAAACTCCAGAGAATAGTATTGTTTAAAAATATCTTATTGATTTTAAGACAAAATTACATTTACCAAAAATTAAATTACATAATTTAAAAAGAAAAGAATTTAAAAAATTGGAATAAAAGTCATAAATACTAACATGATATGGATACTTTATAAGTATCTCATCCTTCTTGATAGAGGTTGTGGTTAGGTGGAAATAGGGCCTGGACCAAAACAAAAAAAATCAAAAGAAGTCACCATCAGCTTGTATAAATAGTTTATTTTTCAATCATAATAAGATATAACATTCCACAAGACTCCGAAACATTCTTTGGATTTTTTCTTTTGGTTCAGGATCTATTTCAGCCTAACTGCAACCTCTATCAAAATGGACAGGCTTCTACATAAATACAATGATATTTTACATCACAAAACTTGATTACAGAGATCTGAATCACCTTCACTACTTGTTTTTTGGAACTAACACAATCAGGGCATCTCCACCTTACCGTGTGTTTCTTCACACCCACACATCCACGATGAAAAGTTACAATCTTACAGGTATTATTGGCACAATTTATCATTGGTACTTCAGGAGGCTTCTGGCACAAACAAACATTTTCAACCACATAGTTATCACTTCTGTTCAAAAGATGTCTTTGACTTGTATAATATTTACAGAGCAATTCTGGTAGGATTACACATTTAAAAAACTTTAAAGAAATATCAAGAATTTTTTTTTGCAGGCCCTTATCCTCATGAACAATATCTACAACTACTTTTCCTGCTTGAGTTTGTAAACCAACTAAATAACACACAGGAATCTCAGTGATAAGCATTTGAGTTTGGATTTGATAATAATAAGGATGTGAATTAGATAATTTTCCATTATCAGTCCCACAAACAGTTACTTTATTAGTAATTTTGTTATCAGTTTTAACTTCCACTAAAGCTACACCATGGCACAAACATGTCATAAGTCCATCTGGAGATGCCCCTAGATATGGAAACTTTTCATTTAAAAATAAACCACAGTCCTTCAAATCAAAATGCTCATGTTTTCCTTCCATTACAGTCTTAAAGCAATTCAAAATTGGTTTCTCTAATACCTTACCATATTCAGTGAACTCAGTTTTAAATGCACATTCAGAAGGCCTACAGATAGAACGGACAAGGCTAGGAGCTGGGTCTTCAATATTGGTGTGGTAGATCGAATGCATTTTTGAAGCTGTTAGGCGTCCTGCTCTATGCACCATCCAAAGAAGACTATTATTTATTTATTTATTATTTATTTATCAATCTTGTTCCATGGATCCCTGCTGAGGAAGTACCTCTGGGATGTGAAACATGTCATTGTTGATACATATACACATAATATGAGTCATATCATAGTAAATATATATATATATATATATATATATATATATATATATATATACATATTTTACAAATACAAGAAATAATAATAAACAAACATTTTTGCAACTGAGTTTTGCAAACGTCATAATGAGTACAATTAATTATTTTCTTCAAATTCTTGAATGGAGTAGAAGGAGTTGCCAATAAGATAATCTCTAAGTTTTTGTTTGAATACATCTTTATTATCTGAAAGCTGTTTTATACGATTAGGTAGTTTATTAAACAGATGTATCCCAGAATAATTAACTCCTCTTTGTACTAATGACAGAGATGTTTGTGTTTTATGCAAGTTATTTCTGTTTCTTGCATTGAAACTGTGTACCTGTGAATTAGGTGTAAACAGGTTAAAATTTTCTATGACAAAGCTCATGAGAGAATATATATACTGAGAATACATTGTAAGAATATTGAGTTTCTTAAAGAGTTGTCTGCAAGAAGTTCTTGGTTTTACCCTACACAGAAACCTAATAGCTCTTTTCTGTGCTATGAAAACTTTTTTACTTTGTGAAGAGTTTCCCCAAAAAATTATGCCATATGACATTACTGAATGAAAATATGAGGAGTACACCTGTTTCATTAATTCTAGATCTGCTGTTAGAGAAAGTGTTCGTATTGCGAAGGTGGCACTACTTAACTTTGCCAGTAGCGTAGTGATATGATCATGCCAACAGAGTTTCTGATCTATTTTAATACCAAGAAATTTTATACTCTCTGTTTCTAAGATTTTGTTGTTTTTATAGTTTATACATATTGGTTAGATTGGTCCCTAGTGGCCTCTTCTAAAGCTGTGCACTGAGCAACTGTTAGTTTTAAGGATTCAAATAATTCTTCACATTTTACAAAAAGTTCTGCCTGGGTCAGAGAAGCTGTGGATGGGTCAAAGAGATGGGTCAAGGGTTCAGGCAAAAAAAAAACACTATTTGGCAATACACAATTGACAGAAACAGAATTCTTCCGATCTTCAGCAAAGGGTTCAACACAATCTAACACTGCTGCTGTAGGATCACTATCATTCACAGCACTCAAAAACAATGCAAACTCCTCATCTGTTGTCACCAATTCCTCGAAGGGCCTCTTCTTGCATGTTAATGGTTGATCTGGATCCACTTCACCACACAACATCTTGTATTTCTTATCAGCTGATGCCAGCTCACAGTCCTTCACTTCACAGATCATAACATCACTCTTTTCTCTAAAAGGAAGCCACTCATTTTCTCTTGAAGTACATGTTGTGGAATTTTTTCTTGTGGTCTTTATTTCTAAATAAAAAAGGATAGCACTGATATGGGAGCAAACTGATCCCAATCCTGCCATACAGTTGCAATGAGCTGTTATGACTTCTCCTTTCTTCATGAGCAGAACCCAGGGTTTGAGGAAGGGCAAATTCAGGCTCTGAGAATGGGTAACCTGGATTTATAATAAAAAAAGACATTAGTTACAAGCTATAAAAACATTAAATGAATATTTAAAATCTCGCCAAAGTAAGTACATAATCTTAAACTAACGTACCTGGCCAATAACTAGAACTCTGTTGTTGCAAAGTACTTTTCCTTTGACAAAGTCCACATGTCCACTTGTAACATAATTATGGCCTTCCAGAGACTTGAAAGCCTTCATTTGATCCAAGGTTAAAAAGTTCGTTCCAAAAGCAAGATAACCAATCAAGTCCTCTCGCGTAACATTTGGAAACATAGCCGGGTCGACATCGTAGGCTACAAAGTCTTTCACGCACATTTCATACGGATCCTGGCCACCACAAAGGTCAATTTTTCTTCTATACGCCACCGCATCTTCTCCGACAAGAGTCCTACCATAGTTTTTTTTCGAATTTAGACATTTTTCACTAAGAAAACAGCCGTAAAATACGAGAACACCATCCACCTTCCATAAGAGCACGTACATTAATGGGCCCAGCGAGTGCACAAATATGGCGGCTGAAACTATATCCGGTTCTCGCTTATACCACCTATACGCCCTATACACTCCCATGACCCTCCTCATCCTCCTCCTGTCTTGCAATTAATCCCATTTCAGCTCCTATATCATATCCGTCACTGATTGCATTCTGCGATAATTTCCAGAAACAAATCTAGCAGCCATTTTTTTGCACCCTCTCCAACTCCTGTATTTGATACGTAAAATTAGGATACCATTATTAGGGTCTTCGGTGGTTTAAATTAATATACTGATTAAATTAATTCATAAAATAACACCAATACAACCGTATAATGTAGGTTTATTGCCGTACGCGTTTAGCCTCTCCTCGAGGCATCATCAGCGACGAATCTATTTTGGGGAGAGGCGAAACGCGTATGGCAATAAACCTACATTATACAGTTGTATTGGCGTTATTTTATGAATTAATTTACTCAGCAACTGCGGAAAAATGGCCTTCAACAACATTGCAACATACTGATTAATTAAAATATAATCCACCAGTAGGTTATGTTGAAGATGTTTGTTTATTTTTCAAAATAACAAGTCAGTGATATTTGTCACATGCAAAGATACAATCCAGAGATACTGGCGCAGTCTTTGGCAGATGCAAAGTGAATCTTTTTATAAACTGACTGTAAACTCAACTGTAAACTGACTGAATACTTAACTCTGTCCTTCTGCCGATCTGTTTATATAGTCTCTATCGAAATTTCTGGAATTCTTCAAAGGCATCCGCCCGATATTTCTTGAACATTAACAATTACTCAAACAATTAAACATATTAAAAACAATCGGAATTAACACAAAATCACTTAACAACATTACAAAATTATCAGAAATGGCAATTAGAGATACTTAAATGCAAAATTATCTACAGAAATCATTTTAAACTGTACAAACATGACCTGTAGACATCATAACTTGCATTAATACATAGAAACATTTAAGAAATTCTCTTGCACAATTCGGTTCTTAAACATATTAAATGGACTTTAAATAATTTTCTTTCATAAAACAAAAGTTTACATACACTGATTTACAAGAAATTACAAAACAAACATCAGATCATATTCAAGCAAACTTTAGCTCACTACAAATACTTCATACAGTACGATACTATTCAAAATTCATGTATGAGGGCTGTTACAACCCCTCCCCAGGATTCACTTAATTTTACACAGTTAAAATTGATTGAATCCATCATGAATCTAAGCAGGTTGAATGTACACATAATGCCAACACAAACAGGTTACAATCACTCAACCATAATGACTTTTACAATTATACAATGTACACATACAATCCTTCATTACTTACATCATCTGTGCATAGTTCATGACACTGATTCTGGCTATAATAAATGTCCTTTTACAGATCCAATCATTTATTTTTTCAGTTACTGCTTTACACAACAAACATTCAATGTCATCACCTTAAGTTACAATTAGCCTAATTATTTTCACTCCAAATTACACACTTGATGTCTGCTTGTTAATTGACAACAGTATATTTACATTTTATAGCTGATAATTTATCACCACAATGTAGAAAGTCCAACATCATGAAAACACCAAAAGTCTCTACACAAACTGTCACAAACTGCTTTATACAGTGAAATGGTTACATCTTAAACATTCAGTATTATTACATCTGCATCTGAACTTTAGTACTCACACAAACTATCTACATGCATCAGATATTTACAGGTTGTTGACCCCTTCCCAAACCATGCATTCCAAAAAACTAATTCTATAAGTGGGTTCCAAGATTTCTCTGGAAACCCAAATTCATGTAAGTTAATTTTTTTCTAACTTTCCAGTTTTCTTCTACTTCCTGGAAGACATGTACTCCTAAACCGTAGTCAGAACTATCAGCGGCAAGGCAAAAATCTAGATCCCAATCTGGATAATAGAGGATATTGGCATTACACAATTCATCTTTGATTTTTTGAAAATCTCTTTCACATTCTGAGGACCACACCCACTTATCACTTGGTTTAACCAAATCTCTTAAAGCTGGGCTATTTAAAGCTTGTCCCTGAAGAAATCTCCTATAATATTCACACAATTCAAAGAAACTCTTTAGTTGTTTCTTATCTCTAGGTCGGGGAAAATTCTTAATGCCATTTATTTTATCATTACTAGGCAAGATCCCCTGTGGTGTAATACGATGGCCCAAAAATTCAACCTCTTTTTGCAAAAATGTACATTTCTTTAACTTAATAGTCATCCCCCCTTTCTCAATGCTTCTAAAACTTTTCTAAGTAGCACCCAATGTTCCTCAAGTGTTTCTGACATTATAAGAATATTGTCTACATATATCTCTACTTGTTCAAGCAGTTCCTTTCCTAACACACTATCCAAAGCACGAATAAAGGTAGCCACTGAAATATTTAACCCAAATGGTAAAACTCGAAAATTATAACAACGGCCATCAAATAGAAAGGCAGTGTATTTCCGGGATTCTTCTGAAAGCGGGACTTGCCAATAGGACGCAGTCAGATCAATAGACGAAATATATCTTTTATCTTTAAACCTGTGCAACAACTCACTGATAGGTGGAGGATGATCCCTTTGTGTTACTAAATGCTTGTTTAATGTGCGAGCATCCAGCACTAGTCGCACAGAATTGTCCGGTTTTATTACAACAACCAAGGGATTATTGTAACGACTCTTTGACCTCTCTATTACCCCCCCACTCCAACATTCGATTTATCTCCTTATTCACTTCATCTCTCTTGGTCAAAGGGATGGATATGGCTTAATAAAGAAAGGCTCTTCAGACTTTACAGTAAGCTTGCACTCATAATTTTTGATCAGACATGGTTTGTCAGAAAATACGTCCCTATATTCTTCAATTAGACATTTCAGTGTTTCTTGTTGGTCTGACGGCAATAGTTTCATACTGTTTGGGTAATTAATAACCTTTCCTTCGCTTATCTCCTTACCTTCAATCAGACTATTATTCTAATTACTCTGCCTTAACACATTTACGCAAATCTGTGGCAATAGTTCGTCACAAACTCTAGCTACACCAGCATTCTTATATTTAACCCTCACATGATCTACTTCTTGCATCCTTTTCCAAACAGTCTTCTCAAAATCAACCCAGTATTCCCCACTGTTTAATTTAATCTGTAAGTTACCTTCCCCACAGTCTATCACAGCCTTTACTTTTGCAAGCCAGTCCATGCCCAAAATGCAATTAACATTCAACTTAGGGACTACATACATGGGTATTTCTAAATTTACAGTCCCCATACACCCTTCCACTAATATTTCCCGCTTAATTCTCTTACTACGAGAACCAGTAGCAGTAATAACTGTCATACTATTAACGGGTAACACTTCAATTTGATTGGTGCTCTCTATTTCGTTAAATAATCCCTGAGCAAGGCAAGAAACCTGTGACCCAGTGTCAATAAGAGCATCTATTTGTTTGTTAAAAGCATTAATTTGTACTATGGGAACTTTATCTAAAACTTCATCCTTATCCTCTACCTCTTCCAATAAATCTTCTCGGGGATTATTCATAAAAATGGTATTAACTCTATAGCAGTTGGTACCTGGACCCACATTCTTGTCCACCACAGCGGGGCCCAACACAAGGGTGGTCTTTAGTTTGCCTGCCCCCCTTGCTGTTTTTCCCTTTCAGATTGAGGGTTCTGTTCTCTCACTCCACCATTATCATTCCTCCTTGTGTAATTATCACGACCTCTTCCCCTGTATTGACCATCCCTTGACCTATTATCCCTTCTAGGGGGACTCCTGCTGCCCCTCCTATGGTGTTGATGGTGGTAATGTTGCTCATTGAATGACTCCTGGGCATCCAAGCGTCTCAACAATTCAGAAACCCTATCTACATTGATTACATCCAAAGTAGCAATTAAATTTCTCGTTTGCTGAGGCAGCCTAGCTCCTATAAAATCAATGAATTCCTCCTCCCCATAAGGATGGTCTAAATATTTACAACGGATCCAACACTTATGAAAAAAATCATGCTGAGTTTCCCTACTAGGTTTATAGGGCCTACCAGTCATCAACTCTCTTTCTTCCTGAATCTGCCTACTAGTCGACCAAAAATGTTTTAGAAAATTTTCTTTAAACAGCTTATAGTCATTCACTTCCCTAGCTTGTCTATCACCCCATGTCCTAGCATAAGACTTTAGATGTTTACACACAACTGCAATTTTCTTACTGTCGGGTAACAAATTAAAATATTCCGACCTTTCAAAATTATCTATAAACTCAATAGGGTGAAGTGTACCACTGTCATCATTGAATTCAAATTCCTTAACATCGGCACTGAGAATTGCATTACCTGTTAAGGGAACCTGACTTAACTGAATCTGCAACCCAACAAACTTTTTCTCCAACTGATTTACATTACATTGGGTTGTCTCCAACCCATGGGTAAGCTGTTCCTGCTGATGTGCCAATGCATTAATATTTTTCCTTACACCAAATACTTCCTGTCTCAACTCAGTAGCTTTAACATCACTGGCTTGGAATAAAGTGACATATTCCTCCCTCACAATTTTCACTGACTTCTTTATAAATCAAATTTACACATTCAGTCTTATTCTGTTCACAAATTTCTGTAACCTTTTAAAATTTCTCCTGACATTCTGTTAGTACCTTCCCCAATTTAGAATCTAAATTGTTAATATCCTCCTTGAATTGAGAGCTAAAACCCTGAAATTGCTATGCGATTTTAACATCAAAACATTTAGTCAAATCAGAGAATGCTTTTCATTGTTTTGTTGCAATTCAGAAAATTTAGAATTAAATTCCGAAAATTTGTTATTGTATTTACCATTGATTTCAGCAAATTTTCTATCAAGACTTAACTCATTTTTAAATTCAGAAAACTTACTGTCAAATTTACTATTGATTTCAGATAATTTGCTATCATTATCACTCCTTAACTCAATCCTAAATTCAGAAAATTTGCTGTCAAGTTTGGCTACAAAAGATTCTAGAAATGCTTGTAGATTCTGACTATCAGCCATTTTCAGTAATTAGCAAAATCAACATGAAAACAAAGTTAAGAAGAATTAAATTTTTTCTAACCTGCCACCAAATAACATGCCAAAAAACAAATATTTGAATATTCAGTACTTACTGTTATATCACTTAAATACTTTTCGTCACATTAAATTTCAGCTAGCAGCCCTTTTTCCGCACTAAACACCACTTTTTTCACTGATTAAAACACTTAATCACACTTTTCGCACTCCGGAAGATGTCGGTTTACTAGGGCCGAAGAAAACGGAAAATTACTGCTGATTCCCTACGCCGATGGAAAATCTCCGATGATTGCTGCGTTTAGTCACTCGTTTTACTCTGCTCCGAGTTATCGCTGAATAATTCAATCGTCGAAATCCTCCAACTCGGGCACCTTTTGTAACCTCTACTTATCGTAGTCTGCCGATAATTCGTCGTAATTTGCTGCAGATTTTTTTAGAAGATTAACATCTCATAGATGTTTAATGACTTCTCGTCGTTGTCAACGGTCGCCATATTAGGGTCTTCGGTGGTTTAAATTAATATACTGATTAATTAAAATATAATCCACCAGAAGGTTATGTTGAAGATGTTTGTTTATTTTTCGAAATAACAAGTCAGCGATATTTGTCACAAGCAAAAATATAATCTAGAGATACTGGCGCAGTCTTTGGCAGATGCAAAGTGAATCTTTTTATAAACTGACTGTAAACTCAACTGTAAACTGACTGAATACTTAACTCTGTCCTTCTGCCGATCTGTTTATATAGTCTCTATCGAAATTTCTGGAATTCTCCAAAAGCATCCGCCCGATATTTTTCGAACATTAACAATTACTCAAACAATTAAACATATTAAAAACAATCGAAATTAATACAAAATCACTTAACAACATTACAAAATTATCAGAAATGGTAATTAGAGATACTTAAATACATAATTATCTCCAGAAATCATTTTAAACTGTACAAACATGACCTGTAGACATCATAACTTGCATTAATACATAGAAACATTTAAGAAATTCTCTTGCACAATTCGGTTCTTAAACATATTAAATGGACTTTAAATAATTTTCTTTCATAAAACAAAAGTTTATATACACTGATTTACAAGAAATTACAAAACAAACATCAGATCATATTCAAGCAAACTTTAGCTCACTACAAATACTTCATACAGTACGATACTATTCAAAATTCATGTATGAGGGCTGTTACAACCCCTCCCCAGGATTCACTTAATTTTACACAGTTAAAATTGATTGAATCCATCATGAATCTAAGCAGGTTGAATGTACACATAATGCCAACACAAACAGGTTACAATCACTCAACCATAATGACTTTTACAATTATACAATGTACACATACAATCCTTCATTACTTACATCATCTGTGCATAGTTCATGACACTGATTCTGGCTATAATAAATGTCCTTTTACAGATCCAATCATTTTTTCAGTTACTGCTTTACACAACAAACATTCAATGTCATCACCTTAAGTTACAATTAGCCTAATTATTTTCACTCCAAATTACACACTTGATGTCTGCTTGTTAATTGACAACAGTATATTTACATTTTATAGCTGATAATTTATCACCACAATGTAGAAAGTCACAACATCATGAAAACACCAAAAGTCTCTACACAAATGTCACAAACTGCTTTATACAGTGAAATGGTTACATCTTAAACATTCAGTATTATTACATCTGCATCTGAACTTTAGTACTCACACAAACTATCTACATGCATCAGATATTTACAGGTTGTTGACCCCTTCCCAAACCATGCATTCCAAAAAAAACTAATTCTATAAGTGGGTTCCAAGATTTCTCTGGAAACCCAAATTCATGTAAGTTATTTTTTTCTAACTTTCCAGTTTTCTTCTACTTCCTGGAAGACATGTACTCCTAAACCGTAGTCAGAACTATAAGCGGCCTCTCCAACAAGTTCACCCCTTTCATGGTTTTTTAATATATTTTACGTTCTTTGTTGGCGATTTCCCCACCAACCTACTTTTGTTTTTTACGACTTTTAAATTCTGTTAGCGTTTTGGTAAATAATTCATTACTTCTACAGCTAATTAATTCCAGTCCCTGACTTCATTACCTAAAGGACTCTAATGACCTCAATGTCCACTCGCCCTAAAGCAGCAGCAGCAGCAACAACAACAACAACAACAACAACTGTTACCTACAAAAGAAAATTTTCCCATACGCTTATGCATGAAATCGACTGCCACCTTGTAGTTTCTCTTCCATGCACTACTCTTAATTCTTCCACCAATATTCCTTCAAAAGGCCATGACCGAATCCTTCTCATTCCTTTCCACCCATCCTTTCCCGTCTCTAAAGACCTCGCTGTTAAGTGACGTTAAGCAGTTAAAAAAAAAACACTATCTGAGTTGTTAGATAAGGCTGTAAGGCTACATATGGTGACGTTAGGACGGTAGTCTTTTTGGTTAAAGAATGCTGGCGAAGAAACAAAAATATATGAATGTATAGATACTGATTACAGGAGCAGAAATCATAAATAACAAAATAGGTGACATTTATGAAACAGTAAAGCGGAATTTTGCAACAAGGAGGATGAAGGAGTAGTAATGAGAATATGCTAAAGTCAGTTATAAGTTGTTATGCATTTCATACAGTTTTGAAAGCTGGTAAAATTCGTCCATATTAAGGAACTAATACTGAATCTATAGTGCCTGAAAAAAAAGTGAAGCACCCAAAAGAGAAGTAGGAAACGAAATGAAACTTCATTGGTTGTGAGAGAATGTGATGTTATAAAATCGAGTCATATTTACAAATAACTTTGCAGTATGAGTACACATATCAGTATGATGTTGTGCACCCTCTCGCCCGGATACATGCTTTGATTCGATTAGAAAGGGTATCATAAAGCCGCTAAATTCTATACTCAGGCAAGCTGGCCGACTACTGTTGGAACTGGTCCATGATATCTTGGATACTGGGTCGTAGCTGATGTCCGAGCTGGTCCCACACACGTTCTATCTGGAACAGATCTGGGGATCTTTCTGGTCACGGGAGTACCTCAACATCACGCAGACATTTCACAGAGACACGCGCAGTGTGTGTAAGAGCATGGCCCTGTTGAAAAATGGCACCACGGATCTGTCACATGTGAGGTAACACATGAGCAGGATTTCCTGATGTACCTTTGTGCCGCTAGAGTTCCCTCAGTCACTACCAACCGTGACCTGGAGTCATTTTTGATGGCGCCCCACACCATGACGCCTCGAGTAACACCACTGTGCCTCGCCAAAACATTGGAAGTGTGAGACTTCTCCTCGGATGGCACCCATACTGATCGTCGATGGTCATCCCAAATAGTACAGAATTGTTGAATACAACCACATTCACAATTATATGGCAAAATCACATACGCGATATTCAGCAGTTATTGATCAAATATATTGCACGTGATTAAATTTGAATGTTCCTACTTGAGAAATTTCTTATTAATTTCTTATTAATTTCTTATTAATTTCTTATTAATTTTATTATTATTCATTTTGGAGATTGTAGGAGCTAATAAAAGAAACAAGTTTTCAAAATTAGATTTTGTTAATCTGAAGAAATTGTGGAATGAGCTATTATTATTCAAAAGTAAATCATACATTAAGCTGTCGCCATTGTCGCCATTGTTTGTCTAATTTTGTGAAAACTGTCTCTGCAACCATATTCTTTTTCGTTTTTGGGTATAGGCAGCTATTGTGATAAAAGCAGCACTAGCACCAGCCATCAACTTTCGCTCAACTTCAGTAACTTTAGTAACTGTAGCCCAAACTTCCTTGTCCGTCCACGACAGTACAATTATCTGCCTTTTGTATCCAAACCAATCTCCTACTTCTCTGTTGTGCTACCTCTATACTGCCACATCACATTTCTTTTTTTTTTTTTTTTGTAATTGGCATATATTATCGTAGATACCTACCCCCATTACGCTTAGACGGTCAAAAATTTCCGTGGTGGGGGATGGTCCACACACAATAAAAGGGAGATCTCGAATCCCACAATATTCAGTTTAAGTTTCAGGTAATATGGACGTCGTGCAAGATCTAGATGAAATTTCTGAAGTTCTAAATGCAGGTAGGATGCACATCAAATGTATTTGACTAGTAGAGCTCACTATATGAAAACAACTTTAGTTTGAATTTTTGTATATGCAACTCCTTTTCATGGCTGTAATAGTTGAGTCATTATCATCTTAAAATAATACCAAGATCAAAATTTTTGGACTGATCTTCCATGTATCATATTTTAGTTGGAGTGAGTTTCTTGCAGTATGGCATGTTTGGGAACAAGGTGATGAACAAATGAATACAGTTTGAGGAGGTGGGTTTCATGAAAATGGGTCAGTCCCCCTCCTCATAATCTAGGGCTGATTTTTATTTAGTGGTGTTTATCAATGTCTGTTTTCTGTGCCAGCATGTTGTCAGATGTGGTTGCAGACTGTTATTTCAGTATTCTTATTAATTTTCTTGACTGATGATTTAGTATCAATTGCTAAAATTTGAGCAGTTGCATGTGGAGAGAAAATTTCACCGGAAGCCTTAAAGTATATAGTTACAATCTGAATTAGTTTTGGATTTTGTGCCTCGCTTCTAAAAGCCAAAGATTTATGTCTTTTAAATTAAAAATGTAACAATTCATGCCTTATACTAGTAAACAACTGCGTAAAGATTTTGTATCGATCAGACTGCCGGAAGATACGTTTCGCTTTTGCCGCTATTTCAACGTCCCCACGAACGGATCACCACTTTTTTAATGATTTAAAAGGCTGAATGATGCGTGTTATGATTTGAAACACAGACATGCAGACTTGTTACAACCTTGCCTCACGCCGTTTCTAACTGATGCTTGTCTTTACATATTACTGGTTTAATTTTATCTTATGTAT
>JARYHS010013161.1:0-17279 GCA_031002005.1 Vandiemenella viatica | reverse complement strand
CACAGCATCTAACACAACGTGATCTTCGCATTTGTTTGGGATCGCAATATCGCCGCTGCCGCCACTGCGCATGCGCGAGAGTTTAGAGCCGGCTTCACAGATTTAACAATGGAGGAAGGAAATATATGGAGAAGTGACGTTAAATCTGTGAGCCGGGCTCAATATCAATTTATGGTACATTAATTTTCTGCCCACATCAAATCTTCAACAGAACGTACACTTGATCCGCTGTCATCCCTTTTATAGGGAACGCTTCTTGTCATATTGGTTACTTATCTGTGGCAGTTATATTTTACCACTTTTGTTCTCTCGACAAATAGTCCAAAAATTACCACTCCAAAATTATCCACCTGATTTGATTAGCAAACTTTCTCATGCTATATACCAGTCATTGCAAACCATTGTAATACACCTGCTAAAACTAGTTCTTGTCACACAGGTCTTGAGTTCACCAAACATATTTTACAATAGGATTAATCACCTGTACCTTGGAGGGGAACGGTCACTGGCAAACAATATTCAGGCAGAATCCTTGTAAGTAGAAGTTCCTCTTAGCTTAAGTGGTGGAGGCTGGTCCATCAGCATATACTGGGTACTGCTCTCTGCTCCATTCTTTTCTTAATGTCATCTTCCCCCTGCAGTAACTATATGTGCACTGTTCAAATCATCTGGGTCTATTCCCTTCAATAACCTCGCACTTAAGTCTCTATCCCCTCCCTAACAACTATTTAATTGCTCCGATTCCCCCCTATACCGAAAAATCACTATTTCCTTCTAATTTTGCACCATCTTGTCATCACCTCTCTTTCCATGTTTCTCTTTATACAAATATTCAAAAGTGGCTGTTCTAAAGTCTGTGAGTATATTTCAAGTTTACTGTTCTATTTATGTTTATTAAATTTAGGTCAAACATAAAAAAAATGTAAAATCCAGGTGCAGATGGTTGGGTGTTACAGTGAAGATGACGGCTATGATAAAAGCAGGTTACCAGCAGGGCCTCATATGAGTTGCTAGATGAAGTCTGAACTATAACATATCGGGGTAGCTCATAATCTGAAAGTTGCTGTTGAGACAACCCACCAGGTGAAAATAGCCATAAAAAAATCCATGTCCTCCAAACTGCAGGTTCCATGATGGGCAGTTATCAACCAAAATTAAGCAAATCTTTGATTAAATTACTGGATAATACAAACAATAAGACAATATGAAAAAGATATACAAATTTTATGTTGCTTTTTTGAATTTTTGCTAATGGCTTTACACCTCATCCAGATCGAGGTAGAAGAAGTAAAGGAATGGGGGCCAGGAACCAAAAGGAATTCAATAATGGCCTTTTAAAGGAACCGTACAGACATTTGCCTAGTGTGATCTGGAGAAACCATGGAAAACTAATCTTGATGGTCAGAAGGGGATTTGAACCCACATCCCCTGAATACAAGGCCAGCATGTTACCACACACCCATCACACTCAGTTACTGATGTTAAAGAGGAGGAAACACTAATAGATCAACTTGAGCAAGACATTAAAATCATCATTCTCCAGCTCCAGTGTTCTGGTCACTTCTTCCAGTCCATGAACAGTCTTCCAAACAAGCTCCGTCTTCTATATCCTCGATTTGGTCTATCCATTTCTTTTTGGGCCTTCCCACACTTCTTTTACCTTGGAAATTCGTATAAAAGTAGGCCTTTGGTCTTCTTTAAAATGTACTTGGCCAAAAAAAAAAAAAAAAAAAGTATTATTTTAGTGACAGACGAGGAAAGTATACCGTGGAGCACATGACAAATGTGTACTAAAATTCTTCCGTACATCAAATTGTTATTCAATTTTTAACCTACTTGATTAAATTCATTACTGGTCAGCTCCCATAGTTAATAGGTCACTGTTCAGTATAAATGATCTATACAAATGAGTGGCACTACAGGTGAATCCAATTTCGTCCAGTGATTCTTGAAATAGGAGGAGAATCAGGTAATAAGTAATAGTCGGGCAATATGGAATACCAATGATTCTCCTCTGCTGAATGTTGCTGTGTAGTGGAAGTACCATCAACTGCTGCTCAAAACTTCTACGATGCTTTGTTGTGAAGGTCAGTCGTTTGGGAACTGAACTGTGTTTGCTCTCCAACAAAGTTTGTTTTTCCACATTCGAAAAGTTTTGCAGATAAGTTTTCTAAAATATATATAAAACATTAGATTTGTTTTGTTGATCGCTAGTCTTAGTGTAACGTATACTAAAAGAGTGGTGCTTTGTTGTACAGTTCTCTTTTCTGGCCGGTATATTTTTTTCTAATGTCTTGAAGCTTATTTTGTCGAAGATGGCGATTCGGGTAATATGAGATACTTAGTATTCCACAAAACCTGACATAAAACTGTGGTATTTCATACAAGCCGAAAAATAATCACCAAGTTGATATACATTTTTAATCAAGTATAAATGTGGGTAATATGTTTATGTTAATATCAATTGAAAATAATAAAATAACAATTGAGAAAGGAAAATTTCTGAATTAATTACATTTTGTTTTAAGAATAGCTGAAAAACAAAGAAGCGAAAGCTATTGAATCCAACAAAGATGATGATAATGACGACTTAAAAGTGCCATTAAAGCTGTTTTTCCTCAATTCCAGTAAAACCTTCTATTCCCGGCAGGTGCAGGAATTTTGGGAGTTGTGTTTAATCATATGAGGTATGCCAGGACACTCCGTGGTTCGGATCTCACGCTGAACTGTAGGTCCCACACGAAAGGAACTGGCCGTCCTACCTTTGACACAATGGCTTAGTATGCCTCCTTCAGGAGGATCCAACCAACCTTCGGGTTGTGGACTAAGTTAAGTTTTATTCCTTATTACCCTCCAAACGACAAAACTAAATTTTACTAATTAAAAAAAATCGTTTTGACAGCTTTTTATGACATGTATATAATTACAAAAAGTTGAAGGTCTCACTGGTTTTAGTTTCAGATGTTATTATTTTCAGTACTGTTTTGTACAACAAAACATAAATGGTATTCCATATTACCCGATTCTCCTCTATAAAAACGAAACATGTAGTGATGAGAATAGTTTTTTTTTTTAAATAAATTTAATGCAGGTACCAGGTAATATCCCCATTAATTAAAGCATTTGATGCTTTGTAGAGCAAATGAGAAATCTGGAACAGCAGCTGTACCACACCATTTCCTAACCATACTTTGCTTAAAGAGAATTGCCATGACTCAGAATACTTTCCAACTATACATCAGGTTATACGAGGGGCAGTCAAAAAGTTCCCGGAATTCTGTCTTGGTGTTGGCATTTGTGATGCAATTGTTATTAGTTTGACAGGTCTGAACAGGTCATAGCAGGCAGTGTGACTGCAGTGTAGCTGAAGGTAGGTCTGTGCGGTAATCAGTTGGCACGATGTCACAGTTTGAGCAAAGGGCGAACATCAAGTTCATGTGCAGATTAGGTAAATCTACTTCAGAGACTTTGTTAGCCTTACAAACAGTTTACGGTGATGATTTTTTAATGAAAACAACCATTTACGAGTGGTTTTTATGATTTAATGGTGGGCAGGAATCGCTGGAAGACGAGTCACAGTGGGAGACCTTCAACCTGCAGAAACGAAGCAATGGTCGAACAAGTGAAACAGTTAATCTGATCAGACGGAAGAATGATCATCAACGAGTTGGCACGAGGCGTGGGGATCTCTCATGGACGAGCGACGGTTGTACTTCAGAAGATACCAAAACAGGATTTTCATCATTGTTTCCAGCAATGGCAGGAGTGGTGGAGCAAGTGTGTGTTCAGAAGGAGATTAAGTAAATGTGTACTTATGTTTTGTTAACAGAGTTACAATGAAACTTCGGAAACTTTTTGACTGTGCCTCGTATATTGTCCTTGCAACAGAACTTCCATAAATGGGTGCAACTTTGGTGAAATCAGTACCCTTGACTATGTGGTATGGGAAATCCATGAAACTGGAGTAAAAGCATATCTTCAAACTCAAAGTCAGTACCTAGGAGTATCCAACATTGTAGAAACTGGCACTTGCTAGATCAAGCTACTAAACCATCATAAAAGCAGGAAAAAGCAAATAAGCTAAACATGAAACGCACCATAAGTTTTTGTTATAAGAGAAAAAGATGCAGAGGAAAACTAGTAAAATATTATCCACAGACAGATTACCAACACACCACAAATAAAACTTACAGCGAAGATTAGTAGTTTTGCATTGTAATGCCTCTAGATATCCACACTCAAAGGTTTAAGCAGAAACCTAATCACTATAAGCAGGAAACTTCAAACTTAAAACTGTGTGAATCCAAAGACACTGGAAAATTAAATTTTTTAATTCGAATGTGGAGCTGACAGATTATGTTGGCTAATCAATGTGTTGATTGTCAACTTCTGGCATCAGCAGCTCCAGTGTCAATGTAATATTGACAACTAGTAGTGATGCATGAAATTGAGTTATGATGGTGAGAATTTAAATGTAAACCACTATATACAGAGCATCCATCTGATCAGTGGTGGTAAGGTAAACATGTGAAGTGTTACAACTATTTGTTTATTTTATGATAGGGGTAATACTTGTAACTAGAAAGTTTTAACTAAAAAAGAAATACTGGCATACATAATAAATGTTAAGCTCTTTGGAAGTATCAATCCAGATTTATAAATTACCCAAAGCAGTTGAGTGAAATGTTAACAAACATTATAGAAACCATTAATGTTTGAAAATATCTTTATATATAAAACCCTAGGCATGTATAAACCACATCACAAACAACTGGATCGATTCAGGCTATATTTACAAGAAATTTTATTAACATGGCATAAAAGGTTTTTGTATATAAATCCATTTCGATAGGTGGTGCTGGAGACTGCGAGAAAGCTATAGTATCAATAGGTTCAGAGAGTTTACTTGTGCACAATGGATTTTATATATAAAGATGCGGAGCTTTCTGGCAGTCGAAATGTATACCATGAATTAAGTTTCAAATTTTTCTATTCTATACAGGTTTTTATATCATAGTTTATATATACATGCAAATAAAGAAATCTATTCGTACACAGGCCAAGCAGCATCATTTCAAATATTGCTTTGCAGATAAGCCATGTGAACAATATTGAAGGTAAAGCACCTGGAGTGGATGAAGTAAGTGTGGAGATGATACGAGCTGCTGGAGTAATGGGCACACAGTGGCTCTATAGAGTGATGCGGGCTGTGTGGAAGGCGGGAAAAATTCCAGAGGACTGGAGGAAAGGGGGTAATGATACCCATATTTAAGAAAGGGGGACAGAACTGTCTGCCAAAACTACCGTGGTATTACCCTGATGTGCCACTGTGCCAAGATATATGAGAAAGTTTTGGTAAGCCGAATAAGAAGAGCGGTTGAAAGGCAGCTAAGGGAAGAACAATATGGATTTACACCAGGAAGGTCAACTATCGATCTAATATTTGCAATAAGACAGCTACAAGAACGGCACTAAGAGTATGGGAAAGATCTGGTGATGGCCTTTCTGGACATTGAAAAGGCATATGCCGAAACAAAGTGTGGGAAGGACTGGGAAAAAAAGTCAGTAAAAATGGAGATAGTGCAAAGAGTGAAGGATATGTATGAGGGTAGTAAGAGCTGTGTCAAAGTGGGAACGGATAAGACTGGATGGTTCCATTTGAAAAATGGACTAAAACAAGAAAGTGCCCTATCACCCCTCTTATTTATTGTAGCTATGGATGAAATATTGAAGAAGGTGGTGCAGAGCATTGGGGAAGGAAAAATGAAAGTAATGGTATTTGCAGATGACCTATTAGTTTGGGGAGAGGATGAAAGAGAGGTGCAGGATCAGCTGGATGTGTGGGAGAGAGTAGTTGCAGCCTATGGTATGAAGTTCTCTGCGAGAAAAAGTGAAATGGTGATAACAACAAGAAAGAACAGGACGGACAAAGGCATATCACTTAGAGGGGAGCAACTAAATAGAGTGGAATGTTTCAAATATTTGGGAAGCTGTATTGAAGAAAATGGAGGAAACAGGATGGAAATAAATGAAAGAGGAAGATGTGCAGATGGATTTTTTAAAAGTATTAGAAGCCTGGTATGGAGTAGGGATGTCCCACAACAGAGTAAAGAGGCAATATATAAAACATATTTTGCACCAATTTTAACATATGGAGCAGAAACATGGGTGATGAAGGAGAGAGACAAAGGGAGGGTACAATCGGTGGAAATTAAATTTCAGAGGAGTAGAGTGGGAGTAACAAGAAGAGACAGAATAAGGAATGAGAGAATCAGGGAGATGATAAAGGAAGAACTGCTACAACAAAGAATTGAAAAATCTAGGCTACAGTGATACGGGCATGTAAAGAAAATGGGAGAGGAGAGGCTACCAAGGAAGATGCTGGACATGGAGCTGAAAGGGAAGAGGTCTAGAGGAAGACCGAGGGACAGATGGACTAAAGGTGTTAAGAAATGTGTGGAGGAAAGAGGAGGAAATTGGGCGTCAGTGGAAGAAGAAAGATGGTGGTTAGACAGGAAGCGCTGGCGAGGTTTTTGTTCCCAGCAGACCCGGCCAGTGGCTGGAAGCTGTCCTAGATGATGATGATGACCTGTGGGTCATCGATAAACATGAAACAAGTTAGTGGCAGTAACAAGGGTGATTAAAACACTGCTCACAATCTAAATTCCGAAAGAGAAGATCCAAGAAAATGGAAAATACAGGTAGGGCTGCTTCTCTGCCTAAACCTATCCGAACAATATTCCTTTCAAAGTTTATCTGTGATTTAACGGCACAAATACCAAATTGCATGTGGATGAAGTTGCGCATGTGGTGTAAATATGGAAACAGAATTTGCTGATAGATGGCTCTAGATATCAAAGAAGTTAGTCAGATCGAGTCATTGTTGCCAGCTTCTTTTGATGACAACAGACAGATTTCCAATTCACAACAATACAAGTTTCATAAGATAGTGTAGTTTTTAATAAAGTTCAATATGTGGAGTTTTGTGGACATCGATTTTCCGTTACCATTTAAAGAAAACAGCTGCAGCATCGCTTTGAACACTTTTTCAAAACTTATGGCGAGCGTGCTCTTGGCAAATCGCATTATTTTGAGTGGTTTAAAACATTCAAAAGTGGTGATTTTGATGTGAGAAATGAAGACCGTGGTAGACTTCTGAAGAAGTTTGAAGACGGCAAGTTGCAAGCATTGTTGGATGAGGAGGATGCTCAAATGCAACAGGTGATGAAAAGTGGATATATTTCAAGAATCCTAGGCATAAAAGATCATGGGTAACTCCATGTAAACCAACATCAACTTCAATGCAAAATCGCTTTGGAAAGAAGACAATGCCCTGTGTTTGGAGGAATCAAAGTGGTGTGATCTGTTATGAGCTACTAAAACCGGTGAAAGTGTTAATACTGAATGTTATAGACAGCAAATGATCAATTTAAATCAAGCATTGCGGGGAAAAATGACCATAATACCAGAAAAGACCTCGCCAAGTGATTTTGCTTCATGCCAATGCACTATCACATACAGCAAAACCAGTCAAGGAAATGATTGAGGCACTTAGTTGGGAGATACTGACGCATGTGGCTTACTCACATGACTTAGTTCCTTCCGATTATTATCTCTTTACATCGATGGGATACGCACTCTTAGAGCAGCGCTTCACTTCTTATGAAAATGTACGAAAAAGGTTCGATGTGTCAAGAGATTTTTTTTGGGGGGGGGGAGGCATGGCATTCATACATTACCAGAGAGATGGGAAAAATGTATTTCTAGCAATGGACAATATTTCAAATAAGGTACTTTGTATCATTTTTATAAAATAAAGATGTATTTTTTATGAAAAAATTCCGGTTTCATATTTAAACACCTGGTATACATAAAATGTCAATACAAGTAATAAGCCGACTAAAAAAAAGGAACATATTTCTTGGCACCAATGAATAGCGGTAATGAATAGTGTGCAAGGAATCATTACAGCTTTCCAGATTGGAACTGAAGCTGCATTTCCCCCCCAATTGTAAACAATGTTTCAAATACGATAACTTATTAAAAACTATGATATAATGCAATTAAGCAGTCTGAAGTGATATTTCACGCATTTCAATGACTAACACCTATGCGGAAGTTTGTCCTAATGTTTCAGCAATTTTTGCCACAGATTAAAATACAGCAATAACTACAAAATTACTGTGACGATTTTAGATAAAAATGTGTTCTGTCAGCAGGAAGAATGCACTCTAATACAGTAAGTTAGCATGCTCATACCAATACAACAAATACAGTACTATAAATTACTCTCTATAAAAAAAGTCTACAGTTTCTCAATCTCATAAATGTGCATATAATATTCTAGTTCGTTATTCTTCTTTAATATCTAACATTAATTGTGTCAGTTATGGAAAAATTTAAAATTGACCAATTTATGTAATTGTCAAATTTCTTTATTTTTTTTTTTTTTTAAAAAAAAAGCTGGAATACATTTGACATGTAAGATAAAAACGAAAGACCTACACAGAAAATGAAGACAGTCTTACAATAAAATCGGAATATTGTACAATGCTGATCCATAATTTGATCTAAAACACAAATATTTCAGTACTAAGTGCATATTACACAGATCAAGTTAAAATACAGTTCATCTGCGGCCTCCTCTGCCTCCAGAACCACGATTACCACCACCGCGTCCACCACGCCGTCCTCTGTTATCACGGCCACCTCTCTTACCACCGGGTACAGAACCCTTGTACCGGTTGCCAGTAGGGACCGGAGTGCTGTGATACTGTGGGTACAGTGTTGGAGGGGCACCTCCAAAAGCTGCTCCAACAAGTCCACGTGTCAGGCCTGCCCGATATGCCATCTCTTCACGTTCCAACATGGTCTGAGCGGTGACTGCAGCAGCGGGACCTCCAGCCAGGAGTGGACGAACACTGCGCCCACTAATACGCGGAGAATAAGAAGAGTCTATAGCATCCTCTACATCACGGCGGAAGTCAGAATAGCGGCTAAGTGTCAATTCGTCTGATGAAAAGTCCAGTCCACGGCGTGGATCGGGTCCCCTCCTGCCGCCACCCTGATAGTGGCTGGGTGCTAATGCTGGTGGCAGGTAGTCTCGTTCCAATAACGGTGCGGGGTGCCCGTAGCCATCATCGTACATGTCACGTGTACGCATAGGAGGGCGCCCGTAGTCACGAGGATGCTCGAGCAGACCGGGAGCGTGTGGGTACGGGCGTGGTGGCATTCCGCGTGGCATCGGCACAGCCCGCATTGCACCACGCATGCCCCCCGCGCATTCCACGCATACCGGGTCCACCGACTGGCAGCAATCCGGGAATTCCACCACGCATGCGGCCTCCTGCAATGGTAAATTCACCTGCTTTTTCATATGATCTCCATTGCTACAGAAGTTAAAAAATAAATCGACGAATTGTACGAGATTTTCAAAGCCAGTATATTCAAAGAAATACACGGCTCTGCTAAACCTCACATTTCTATTTGCATCCTACGTACAAAACCAGTTACTTTGTTAACTAGCCTTGCCTTGGAAAAGATGCAATTTCATTAAAAAAAGCAAGTAGACAGAAAGAGAACAGCATCACTGTACATACACAATTGCTATCCAGATGAAAGCCATTGTTATACAATATTTGAATTAATAGAAAGCAACTTCAAAGAATGACCGATTCTCTATCTGCCTGTGTAATTTGACATGCACTGTAACCTTTCAATTGTTTACTGCCTACTACAGTAAAAAATGAATTTTACCAAATCAAACCAGATTGGTCATTACATATTTACAGTCAATTCATAATGGTTACCAGGGTAGTATAAACCAGTTTTTTTAGTTGTAATATCGAAATACTGTCCATATTATCTTTGAGATTGTTTGCAGATGTTGCCCGTTACAGGTGCTTAGAATTTCAATAAAGTCAGTAACCATGTCCTCACAAATATATTTTTATTAACATCTACACAAGAGCAAAATTGTGGTACTGAAATGTTTTGCAAAAGTGACAAGGTACCTAAATGAATGGTGGATTTACAGGAAATATGCATTTCACAAAGATACTGTATCACATTAACAAGTCTTTAAATACAAATGAAAGAATGTGTTCGACAACAGAAAATAGACTTGCTGTCTTAAATGTGATAATACATAACAAATCATTTTTACAACTTGTGGTAGTTTGCCATTAAAACAAAATCATTGAAATTGTGAAGAAAAATTCATAACGTATCACAAAAAAAAAGATCATTCCACATACCTCTACCACGTCCCATCATCCCAACTTTAAGACCACCACGGCCAGCTCGTCCACGAAGAGGCTTGCGAAGACCACGAGGAATAGGATTCTTGGCTTTAGGAAGTTTTGATGGATCTACACGCTCCAACAACATTGCCATTTGAGCATGCATTGTGTGGGGAACTACATCAACCGGGATGGTACGAGTTGGCACAAAAGGATGGCCTGTCATTCCATTCTTCCCTGCTGGACAGCACAAATCTAAGAAGTTACGAATTGGAGCTTTATGGTTTGAACAAACGTAGATCAACTTCTGCACATTATCCATTTTCCGCAATTGCTGCATTACCTTCTGATCTAAAATAAAATAAAAAAATTTAATAATTTATATAACAAAAACAAGCATAAAAAAAATAAGAGAAACAAATGGTTGCCTCTACTGACTTAATCCAGTTCTTGGAGGATCCAATATAGGTACAACATTCTTCCCTTTAATTTTGGACTCCAATGTTGGGAGAACATCCTCTGCACGCCCAGCAATAAACTCACAGTTTGTGATTTCATTCATTTCTGCATTCTTAATAGCATCTTCAATGTTTTGTTCCAGATATTCAATTCCAATAACCTGGCCACATTTCTGAAAGAGCAAATTGGAAACTTCTCAACTATTTGTGGTAGGCTATAGCCCTAGCTTAGAATCAAAACAAATGAGTGGTTTTATAAAAATATAAACAGGAAGATATAAAAAGCAAACAATGCATTCAATTTTATTACTTAATGATTAACTATATGAACAGATGCCACTTCATGTATCTGCACAACTGTACATTACCTTGGCTATGCAAAGGCCAATACCCCCAGTACCACAGCAAAGATCAATTACTGTAGTATCCTCTGTAGGGTCTACCAGTTCAATGATAGCAGAGTAAAGAACCTCTCCTCCTTTAGTATTAACTTGGAAGTACGATGATGGCGATAAACGGAATGTAAGATCAAGCATGACTTCTTCAAGATGGGTTTTTCCATAAAGATGATCCATGTCAGGGAGTGGAACACCTATCAGCCTAAAAATGTAATTTGCACCATAAAATTTTACCAAATTAAACCAATATTAATTAGAATGTAATATTTCAGCAAAAAAGGCAAAATAGTCAAACTGACCTTTTCAAACTAATTTTGAGGGAATATCATATTTAATTAAATAAAAAGTGCAACATTGAGAGAAAAGTAAGAAATTATCAGCTACCAAACCACCAGATACAAATGTAAATTGTAAGTAGCAAATTATAAATTACAGAAACAATGATTTAAACAAAATTGTAACCTATATATATTTTCCAATAAAAGGCTTCCAAGAACAGAATAAATAGTAACTGCCTCAGCCAGCTTCTAGGTAAGATCTTCACCAAGATGTTTCAAAAGTAGTACATCTCTGTGAAGTTCCAGCCTAGAATATGGTGGAGACAGACCAGCCAAAATGTTGGCATTCAATAGGACGCAATAATTCCCAAGAAGCATAAAAACTAAATATATCTAAATGAAAGATACAACTTATTTTGTTACAGATAATTAAAAACAATTGCACTGACACTTAGTAATAATTTATAATAAAATAAATTTCCATTTGAAAGCTTTTCATAAACTTGAAGGTTTCATATATCTTATTGCTTCAGTTCACCTATACAATTTGTCAATTCAAATATGAATTAAACTACTCACTTCTCCGTGAATTTCTGGAAATAGAGAGATGTAACATTGCAAGCACTGCCTTCTCCATTAACAAAATAATCAGAAGGTCATCTTTCATTTTTGTGAGTTCTTCTTCAGTAAGCTGTTGCGGATGTGCAACTACCACAATCATCATTTCACCACTGCTGGTCACACGAACTACTAAGTGCCGCCAGTACCCTGGCGTTGCTCAATGCTGAAAGGCTCCTTATCTGACTTGCGGATATAATCTTCAAACAGCTGAATAGGGGGAGGGGTAAAACATAAAACATATTAGATTTAGCTAGAGAAGGTGTAAATGAAGCTACATATTACATATTTTCAAACTTAACTATTGATGATAGCAATTAACTACTTGGAAATTAAGTTTAACATTCCATTTATATATTAACTTTACAATTTCTTTAGTCACAGTGCTGTTTCCTTCATGAATAGCACCATACCGAAGAACATTTTTACTTTAAACAACCATTCAGGACGTGATCTGGTTGCATGCAAAAATAATTGTTCCTATACTTCAAAATAAATCAAATGCTGCAGCTCCAACATGTGGATGTAAACAGCAGCAGACTAAGTATTTTACAAAAGGGCATATTGAATTATGTATTGATCATCACGAGACCAGGTGCGGGCTGTTTCGGGAATAACACCCACAGCCTGGGTGCTCAGTGATGCTTGAGACTCCTACCTTCACTGCCTCTCTCATTTGGTCAGGCAAATGTTTTAGCGAATCTGCCGGTCCAACCCCATAGAGCCGTCCTTGTAGTTCTCCAGACGGCACCCCACCGTGCGCTCTTGCGTGTCGGGGTTTAGCCCTAGACCGTGACAGGTGCAAGCAAGCACGTAGCATGTCCATTAGCCGAGCACTGGCGCAAGACCGGGCTCAATTTTTGTAAACAAAAAGGAGCCGGTCCTGGACAATTTACTTATAACAAAAAGGTCATTTAAAATTTGTAAATACACATCATGACCACATTTAGTGGACCAAGATACATTGCAATTATACAACATAGTTCTTACTTCGATTTCCTTTCTAAAAAAATGCACTGTAGCCCAACAAGATGAGCTAACGGAAAACATCAATCCAATTCAAATATTCTGAATGCATATACAGCTCATTTTCCAAAATTCGATATCTACTTAAGTGCATAAGACTATTCGTTATAAGCAAAACATCAATTCACTTGCTCACAACTTGATTTAAATATGTGAGCTTATATATTTAAACCTCAAAATACTATAAATTTTTTATATCTATACTTTTGAATAAATTCTAGTAAGTTATCCGATTTTCAACAGAAGCTTTAGTATCAAAGGACAAATAATGGCACAACACAGTAATGAGAAAACTTACCAATACGGAATTCACATTTGTTGCGATATGAATCTGTGACTGGTGATGGACGTATTTCATCAAGCTGAAAAACCAAGCCGTCGTGTTTCTCCCTCTGTTGTTCAGCCCAGCCTGCCAGATCAATGTTACGTCTAACAATCAAATCTCCAAGACGTGTTGCCATAGCCTTAAGCTCCTCAGTCTTTTTCTTTAACTAAAAGAAAGAAATACAAATTTACATAAATAGGAAATGTATTCGTGATAATGCTCATCACCTACAACTTTTTATATACCTGTTCTTCATATGGAATGTTATGATATGGAATAGTTGCCATCAGTACACGTTCCTCTACTGAGAGGTCAAGTTTTGCCTTTTAGCATCACTATCCTCACCCGTACTGTCTTCAGGCTTACGCTTCTGTGCATCTGTGGTAACAATCTGTAAGGGACAATGTTTATGAGACAAGATTAAACACACAGCATTTTAATAAACCAGTTTTTAAAATTCAGAAAGAACACATACACTACAGGTCAAAGTTTTCTTTTTCCAAGTATACTTGTGTAAAGCTTTCAGAGCACGGTGCTGTTCTTCTGGTGTACTAAATGTTAGATGTAACCATGGATTACCACGCTTAGGACATCTCACATAGCTAAGAGCCAGACCCAGCTCCTCTTTTACCAACTTCTTGAATTCCTGTAAGAAGATAAAAGGTATATAAGACAATAAAAGTTAAACTTATTGTATGTACATTGCTCTCTGCTATGGTTTTTATTTCAATATCATGTCTATGGGAACACCGAACAATGTGTTCACCAACTTGTGAATAAGTTCAATATCGAAATACTACATTACTCGTGTAGGTAAGTCTTTGTTTCAGTCGCTAGCCTGCTGCCTTCATCTATATTAAGTGTTGCATGCCTTTCTTTGTACACACAAAAGAATGGAAATACATGTAACTCACCACAGATGAAGCAGGATGGCTGCAGTAAACAAACATTTTACAATGTTTCGGTATAAAAATTAATTTATAGACATATGGCAAAAGACTCAGAAGCAAACAAACACACACAACCAAACCCAAAGATGAACGAATAGTTCCTCTGAGAATTGCCTTTATCGATTCCCATTTTGCTAACACCAAAGGGTAATTTACTTTGTAGACGGTACTACCACATTTACTCTTTGCTTCTTACATAAATTGCATACACTGCTTTTCGGAAACCAAAGCAAAAACATTAAATGACATTCAAAGTAGTATTCAGGTTAGAAGTGCAAAAATAGATGCAATTCATAAACAGTCCCGGGTGCAATAAGTATATATATATATTTATTTTTGAAGTCAGATATACAAATACCCATAACACAAAATGTGTTTGCTGTCATTATTCCAGATGGCGCTATTGGTATTTGAACAAGGAGAATATTTTCTATTCTTGTATTTTGTTTATAAGTGAATGACATCAATTTTTCTTTTGTTCATATATGGTTTATTTGTTTACACATAACTAAACTACCACTGGATGCTTAATCTATCACCAAACATTAAGTACTGGAAATTATTTAAAATTCTTCACAAAAAAATAAATATTGGAAAATCAACCAGACATGCGCAGCAACCGTCGGCCAGTGAGCTGCTGAAACATCTAAAGAGTGGGACATATGATGGAAACTGTACGAATCAGAACCTATACTTCAAGGGCTGGTGAAACATCTGAAGAGCAAGACTTATGAGTTGAAAACCTGCCAGTGCGAGAATCACTTCAAGAACACTGCTGCAACACCGGAAGAGCAAGACACGACGCAATGCCGAACGCTCATGGCAGAGTTGATCAAGAAAGAAAATCAATCTCAATAAAGCAGCGATCAATTATGATAAAGATTATGATTACATAATGCATTGCAATGTTGTCATTGGTCCAATGATTAACTTGTGCTTTCATTGTGGCTCTTAAATTTCAAAGAGAAACGCCTGGCATTTGTTGCTCCAGTAGCAAAATCAATTTGCCGAGCCATCACAATCGTTGATCTACTCGGGAGCCAAAAAACCTTCTAGAGCATATTCAGAGATACAACTCATGCTTTCAAAAGACAGCATTTGGAGTGATGAATATTGTGATATGTGATACGATAGTGGCAAAATTCTAAGTATAAGGACAAGTGTGTCATATTGGTTCACTTCTAGTACCTACACAGCCACAATTTTTGTAATGTTATTTCAAGGACAAGATGGAGGAAGAGACTGACAATGTGCATTTAGTGTAGTAACAGATCGGAAAATTATTACTGAATTACGAGCATTATCCTTCGAACACAACTGGTCCGAGATTTCAAATCTCGCATTAAACAATGTAAGACCTAGTGTTGTAAAAAAACGGTTTTTTTCTGACTTGAAAAAACTTTGGAAAAAATTTTTTTTTTCCTGGGACTTTTTTTTCTCATAACTACTAAATTTCATATATTTAAGGCATTTATCGTTTAATATGACTGTTTTAGTTTATACTAAGTACTTATCTTAGTTTTTAAATATACTATATTTTTCTGGTTCAGTAGAAGGAAAAAAAAAAAAAAATATTGGCAACATTGACTGAAGTATTCTTTTACGAACGGGGATTTCCCGAATAGGCTAGTAGTCACTATTTGAACTAGTGCTGCCAGCCCTACAAATTTACCTGCGGACCTACAGATCTTTTAAAAAAAATAGGAATTTTAAATTTATCAACGGGTTTTTGCCTGTTATTATTACTTATTGTGCTTTCCTTATATTCGGATACTTGTTAAACTCGCAGCATATAGTGATACTGAGTCATTGTCAGCTATTATGAATTATTTCCTTGCAACAGTTGGCATAAACCAACGATTGAAAACAAATAAAGCTCCTATCTTTGTATGATAATAGATTTAAATTCAAACTTAAAAGGGAGACAGAAGAAGAAACAGAAAATTCCGACTCCGACAGCACTTATGTTGGTATTACTGGTACTAGTGAATGTGGTACTGACCAAGAGATGGATAAAAAATTATGTTACCTATATAATTTATGAATCATTATGTAAGACATTATATGATTCAGTAAGATTTAAAAACACACGTGTAAAATGTAACTTCTGTAAATAAAACTATAATTTAACAAATATATTATTTTCTGAAAAAAAAAAACAGGGTGCTAGGGTCTTTTTCATGTTTTTTTTTCACAAATCTGAAAAAAAACTTTTTTTCAATTTGCAACACTAGTAAGACCACATTACAGTTATTAACAGGACAGACAAAACGTCATTGACTGAGCACGAAAGACTCTTCAATACTCCAACGACCCCAGAAGTAACCACCATAATTGTCGGAACCCAGATTACCAGCAAGATATTGTCACCAGCAGAAAAGCTGAATGTGAAGCTTTTTATGGCTCCATTCCTCGCCAACATCGAGGACATTAGAAGTGGGATGTGACTCGAGGCAATGAATGGGAAGGAATTCAGCAATGACCTTTCGAAGGAACCATCCCAGCATTCACATCAAGTGGTTTCAGGAAATGAAGGAAAACCAAAATTAGAACCTGCATCCTCCTGAACGCAAGGAATGAGCGTTATCACTTTATCACAAATTCATGTTTTGTTGGAACTTCTGGTGCAAATTGCTAAGCTCAGTTGAAGTGCAGTACCATGTAATTCAAAATCAAGAAAAAGATGAATTAGTCGACATTCAAACTCTGAACTGGAATATAAAGCTCTTTTTTTTTCAGTGAAAATTACTTTTCTGCTGTCTGCGACTACATCACTGAAGTTCCCTCCAACAAATGATATGCTAAAACATGTGCAAGTTGTAACACTGACAAAACTGAAGATACAGAATTCTCTTCTGTTGATTTCTTCTCTGAAATGTTTGTCATCTTTTGTAAGAATGAAAATGAAACTTTGGAAGATGCTATAAATGGAATTCCCATGCAGTGCACAGCTTGTAGGTGGAAGCCATTTACATTGTTGCAAAT
>JARYHS010013160.1:0-11711 GCA_031002005.1 Vandiemenella viatica | reverse complement strand
ATCAACACTGCTTCCGCACCGTGGGGAGGTTTGGGATTTTAGTGCACACTGTGGTGATTAGGCGTCGTGCAGCACCGCCCCACCTAACATACTGCCAAGTCCAGCACCAGGACAGGAATCAGCTGACCCCGTGTCACTGCAGGACACCATCACGGAGCCTACAGGGCCGGCCAGAAACATTACGCGCCAATAAAAAGCTACAACCAGTGAGAGCAGCTTCAAGAAAACATCAGATGTTGAAATGCATGGAGTGCTGCACACTGTTTTTAATAAATTTTCTGTCAGACACTGTTTCTGTGTTGAGTTTGTACCACCTCACTCAGTGTAGGCACTGCAATGGATTGGTGTTGGTTGGCATAACAGCTTTATGGTACTCGTACTTTACAGAAGCAGTGAAACGGGAAACTCCCTGTTACAAACGTGAGATTTGCTACGCCCTTAAGGCGTCTGCACTGTGGAGTCACTGCCGACATGTTACTTACGTAACTTCGGAACAAAATGGAAAATGTTTTGCCAGAAGATAGGCCCGGTTTGTTTCTTTTGTCTCTGCAAGTTAACACTCGTTTGTGGAAACACTTTGCCCGACTCAAGAGGATCGTTGTTGGTAATCCACTGCTCCTCTGTTGTGGTAGCAGCTGACAGAGGCGCTTTGTGCGCGCCGCAGATGCCTTTGTTTACTTTAAGTCAGAGTCTGCCGAGCGGGCTTACCATACCTGTAGCTCCTAACTTGGTACCATTCTCGAAATGGAAATCGATAGTAATGATTCTTCCAACTTTCTTCCGTTCAGAGAACAGTTTCAAATAATATTTAGTATAATGGCAGTAATATTTTGTGTGGGTGTACAGATATACTGATCAGCTAGAACATTAGGACTGCCTACCTGCTATCGATATAAACCCGTCCAGGCGATAGCAGCGTCACCTGACGAGGAATGACCGCTAGTCAGACACACGCACGGTGCATGTAGTATGACTGACAGTGCTATCTGTGTTTAGAATGGGGAAGGCGCGCGATATATCTGAGTTTGACTGAGAGCAGATTGTGATGGCCCGGAGGCTCAGCACGAGCATTTCGGAAACTGCACGACTTGTCGAGTCTTCGAGGAGTGCTGTGGTGAGTGTCTTCAACAAGTGGCGAAACCACGTCAAAACGTCGAGGGGTTGGGTGACCACCCCTCATTACCCGGGGCGCACATTGAGCTGCGTGGCGCAGTAGGGGCAGCGCAGAGCAGGGCTGGGCAGTACAGACAATGAAACTGTGTCGGGAAGTTACCCGCGAATATTAGAGCGCAGTTTCGTGCGGCAGTTTACAAAGCATTGTTGTGTTGTGCGAGAAACCGACAAAAAAGCTTAACCAAAAACATGTCGATGAAAAAAACTCGATTTTTGATTTCTGAATCAGACTGGGATGCCGAGCTTGGAAAATTGTTATTACTTTAACAGAAGCTGAGTTAGATAAAACTATGCAAAAGTGAGTATATGAAAAGAAGAAACTCTTATCTGGCTTTTGCAGTGACAAGAGAATTCTCAAAAGATTATTTCCGGATGACTCGAGCGGAGATTCACAGCATAATGTAACCTGTTATTTTCTCGACAACGCTCAAATACCTATTAGAACTAAAGAAAATCTGGGAGTATTTTCATGGTTATTTATGTAATTACTAGCTGGTACCCACGACTTCGTTCGTGATTGTAAAGAATTCATATTGACAGCTATAGACATCTAACCACCATAGTGCACGATGGGAGACTCGATACTATTACCACACACAAATACCAGTCCTCTACGCTACGTAGTTCCGGCAGCAAAGTAAAATTTACGGATACACACAAGTCTTTGGATGAAACACGAAAATATTCATGATCGACCAATTTCAAACACCATATCTCACACACTCCCACAGTTACCGAATTTCGGCCAACGTTGTGATCGATGGGAGACTCTGTGTTATTACCACACACACACGCCAGTGATCTGCGATTGATAGTTTTCACTTAAAAGTGATACACCGTGACACATGCGTCTTTGGCAGAAATATGAAATTGCCGCAGATCGACCATTTTCATCCCCCATATCATCCACACCCCCATAGCTACAGACATCTAACAACCATAGTGCACGACAACAGACACGATTCTACTACCACACATAAACATCAATACTCTATGCTATGTAGTCGTGGCAGAAAAGTGAAATCTGCGGAGACACATGCCTTTCGTCGAAATACGAAAATATCCTTGGTCGGCCACTTACAACCACCATATCTCCCACACAACCACAGTTTCAGAAATTCGGCCGCTGTTGTGATCGAAAGGTGACTCTGTGTTACTACCACACTTAAACGCCAGAGATCTGTGATCGATAGTTTTCGCTGAAAAGTGATACACCATGACACTTTTGTCTTTGGCAGAAGTATGAAACTGCCACAGGTCGACCACTTTCAACCCCCATATCTCCCACACCCCCATAGCTACCGACATCTAACAACCATAATGCACGACAGGAAAGATGATTCTACTACCACACACAAACACCAATGCTCTATGCTATGTAGTTGTGGCAGAAAAGTGACATATGCGGAGACAGTCGAAATACGAAAATATCCTTGGTCGGCCACTAACAACCACCATATCTACCACAGTACCACAGTTTCTGAAATTCGGCCGCTGTTGTGATCGAAAGGTGACTCTGTGCTAATACTACACACAAACGCCAGTTATCTGTGATCTATAGTTTTCGCTGAAAAGTGATACACCATGACACTTTTGTCTTTGGCAGAAGTATGAAACTGCCACAGGTCGACCATTGTCAACCCCCATTTCTCCCACACCCCCATAGCTACCGACATCTAACAACCATAGTGCACTACATGAGATACGATTCTACTACCAAACACAAAACACCAATGCTCTATGCTATGTAGTTGTGGCAGAAAAGTTACATATGCGGAGACAGTCGAAATACGAAAATATCCTTGGTCGGCCACTTACAACCACCATATCTACCACAGTACCACAGTTTCTGAAATTCGGACGCTGTTGTGATCGAAAGGTGACTCTGTGCTACTACTACACACAAACGCCAGTTATCTGTGATCTATAGTTTTCGCTGAAAAGTGATACACCATGACACTTTTGTCTTTGGCAGAAGTATGAAACTGCCACAGGTCGACCACTTTCAACCCCCATTTCTCCCACACCCCCATAGCTACCGACATCTAACAACCATAATGCACGACAGGAAAGATGATTCTACTACCACACACAAACACCAATGCTCTATGCTATGTAGTTGTGGCAGGAAAGAGAAGTATACGGAGATACGAATTTTTGGTCGAAATATGAAAACCGCCCTGCACTGACCAACTTTAATCATTATATCTCCCACATCCCCACAGCTATCGGCATTCGGCCAACGTTTGTGCACGACAGGAAACTCCATGCTACTTCCACCCACAAACATCAGTGATCTGTGCTAGGTAGTGTTGGCTGAAAAGTGAAATATAGGAAAAAACACGTCTATTTTTTATATATATATAAGATTATTATATTATTATTATTATTTTTTTTTTTTTTTATTTTTTTTTTACAACCGTACATCCCATCAGGAGCGTAGTTTTACATCTTCATTTGTTACCTATTATTGACCCTAATCTTGTTCTTCCAATATGATACTTTCAGAAATCTATGTGTCCAGTTACCATTCCCACACCTCACGTTGTGCCAAACTAATTTCTCACATTCTGTTTCTTCACCGAATGGTTTAACAATTAAACTTCCAGTTTCATGCTGCCATCCACAAATTCACCCATCACTTCATGCTTTCTGTTTCACACAATCCCTTTCTCTCACCCAGCTGGATCTTCAACAGTATTTTCACATGGCTTATCAACATTCCTCTCAGTTTGTTTCACTCCACAAAATCCTCTGCCTTTCATCCCCTCACCTCATTCATCATATGGAACAGATCCTGTCACAGTGCAGACAGATGCAGGCCCAACATGCACAAAAACGCCTTTGCAAGTTGTCAGCTCTTGTTAGGAGCTATTTACCTCTAGGCCTGTCCCTTCCCTACCAACACTTCAATCCCCTTATTCTATTCCAGGAGTTCCTCACATCCACTTTTTCCTCACCCTCTTTCCTAAACTCCAACCCAAACTCAAAAAACTTCAGCATCTTGGAAACTCAAGCCATGAGAGAAATTTCCAAAAACCATAATATCATCATCCTCCATGCCGACAAGGCTCAACCACTGTACTGATGGACTGCAATGACTATGTGGCTGAGGCCCTAAGGCAGCTGTCTGACACTTACACCTACCTTCCACAAGCTACAGATCCCACTACCTCATATTCCAGGAAATAAAAACTCCTCAACCTACAAGGCCCCCTGCAAGGCCTCTCTCCTCAGTGCATCTCCCTCCTCACTCCCCAGAATCCTCGTACACCCATGCTGTGTCTTCTTCCTAAGATCCACAAGACTGGTAACCCTGGGCAACCTACAATTGTGGCATATGGATTGTCCACAGAACAGATTTCAGCTTTTGTGGATCAACATCTCCAACCCTTTGTACAAAATCTTCCCTCCTATGTCAAAGACACTCCACAGTTCCTTGAATGCCTATCCACAGTCCAAACACCTCTACTTCCAGACTCCTTTCTGGTCTCCATTGATGTAACTTCCCTCTATACTAACATTCCCCATAGTCAGGGCCTCAGTGCCCTGGAACACTACCTAGGCCTGTGACCGCCACATAGCCAGCCTAGTACATACTTCCTTTCAACCTTGTCCCATATAGTTCTCTCCAAAAAAAATACCTCCATTTCTAAAGTATATCACCAGATCTGTGACACTGCTATGGGCACCCACATGGCTCCATCCTATGCCAATTTAATCCCTAGTCATCTGGTGGAGCATTTCCTGAACCACACTCCCTTTAAACCCACTGTTTGGTTCAGATACTTAAATGATATATTTATGATCTGGACTCACTGTGAAAACCAACTCCTTGAATTTTTCCATTCCCTTAACAATAGCAACAATTCCATCAATTTCACCTGGGCCTACTGCTCACACATCACATTCCCCAATGTTGACATCATGCACAGGTATATGTGCCCTTCATATCTCAGTCCACATCAAACCTACTAATTTACAGCAATATCTACACTTTGATAGCTGCCATCCATTCCATACAAAATGTTCCCTCCAATACTGTCTTGCCATCCATGGAAGTCACATTTGTTCTGATGCTCATTTCCTCTGTCAAAACTCACAGAACCTATCCTAAGCCCATATTTCCTGGTGTTACCCAGCGGATCTTGTGCATAAACAGATCTCCCATGCAATCACTCACCCTCAAAGTAACCATTCTCGAAAACCATCCATAACTCTGTGTTTGTCACCCAGTTCTCCCCTGGTCTCGAGTCCACCAACCATATCTTGCAACAGGGGTATGACTTCCTTCACTCCTTTCCAGAAATGCATACTTTTCTAACCAAAATTCTACCCCAGTGTCCCCCGTGCATGTTTTAGCAGAGCACCCAATCTTAAGAACATCTTAGTCCACAAATACCCTCCAGACTAAGATCTTTTTAGTCCACATTTATAGACATGGTAACCTCTGCACACTCTGCTAACTATATATTGGCTGTATAATTTGGTGGCAATTTGTTTTCAATTGATTTTTTTTTTTCTTTTAGGTTACTACCTGCATTTCAAAAGAGAGTTTGGTGAATGGGAAAAGATTAAAATAGCAGCTCATGAAACCAGCTTCACTCTGAACAGTTTACAGTGTGGAACTAGGCACCAGTTCTATCTGCAAGCCTACAATCAACTTGGCCAGAGCTCCCCCACTCAAACATTATCATTACGCACTGAAGGATCAGGTACCACACTGTAGCATGATTGTTAGTTGCCATTATGTTTACTTCAATTTTTTAGTATTATTATTTTATCTGAATAGTGGTATGCCTTTCAAAATAACGAAAATTGTGTTTTTGTACTTTAAGAATCATGTAACAGAATTAAGGTCTACAAATTTATTTGTTAACTGAGGTTAAAGAATTTCTCCATGTTTAAATTCTCTGCTGCTATTTAAACATTTTTAGTTTATTTTTCAGTTTCAAAATATTATTTCTTGCTTTAGCATGGAAGTTTTTTGCTGTGAAAAATAAAAACTGCATTTCCTATTTACAATCCTTTTGAGAAATTGTGATCCTTGCTTCATGTACTTTTTAAATATATATACATATATATATATTTGAGGGAGGAATAACACATATCAGTTTTAGCTTCATTGACTCAACCACCTTTATAGAAAAGAAAACAATCACATATCATAGACAGGAACTAAAAGGGGTTATAAGATTGGTGGGGATGGTGATGGGGGACTACTAGAATGGCAGAAAGAAAGAAAATGGTGGCAGGGAAACCAGATTGTATAGAATATTTTTAAAAAATATATTATATATATATGGATTGTTAGGAAACAAAGGCACTAAAAGTGGATATATTGAACATTAGGATAGGATAAAAGCCACCATTTACCAAAGAAGGGGCTTCCAGCGGCGTTGGTACACAAAACACACAAAGAATAGAATTTTCGAGCATAACTCTTTCTCAGAAGAAGTGAGATAGCTGCACGCAAGGGGTCGGCAGCCAACTGCTGGCCCCTTGCGTGCAGATGATCAAAGTGATATTGATTGTAGATCAATGATTACAAATGCTAAAGAAGTGGATGAAGCTGCTGAACAAAAACTGTCAGGGACAGAGCTGAGAAAGAGAAGATTAATACTGAAAATATCACAAAGCCAATAATTAGGGTATTAATGGTGAGCTGTAGAAGTATAATGAACAAAGTAATATAATTTGCAAACATAGTAGAGGTACATAAACCACAAGTAATTATAGAGGTAGAGTCTTGGCTAAAAGAAGAATTAGTAGACAATGAGGTTTTTCCCAATGGTTACAGAGTGTATTAAAGGTACAGAGGAGCAACTGGTGGAGAAGTTTTTATACTGGTTAGCAAAACTACTACAGTTCATTGGTTTTCAAAGATCATGACCATGAGTTACTTGGGATAGATATCTGGGGTAATAAAAAGAAAAATTAAGGATGTTGCCTGCTTACCACAGTGGAAAAATGATTGGTGAAGATAAGACTTTTGAGAAAAAATTAAATTCATGTTCAGAGTTCAAATGTGAGAATGATAATTATTGGTGGGTACTTAAATTTACCAGGTGTAATAAGATTAATAACACAATGGAACAGGAATTTTCATTAGTAAGGGAAGGAGGTTTTAACACAAGTGGTAGAGCAGAACACAAGGGGCCCAAATGTGTTGGATATCTTTCCAACAAAACCTGATGAAAATTTTGGGGGTTGTCAAGTAATAGAAGGAATAAGTGATCAGAGTAAAGTTCTGATGATATTAGAGGATTCAGTAAACCAATGGCCAAAATTGAAGGGAAAATAGATACAATTATAAAAAGATTACAAATTTTTTATTTATATAGATATTTCAGGAAAAGGTTTACCAAATGGATGAATGTCACAAGTATAATGGAGGCAGTTCAATGAGATAATAAAAAAGGGGAGGAAATATTTATTCCAAAAAAGAAAATAAGAAGTATAGAATTCACATACAGGATGGTGAGGAAATTAAAGAAGTTAGTGAGAACACTAGACAGAGTAAAGAGATGGCAAGGCAGTACTAAATACGTAAAACATCTAAACAAGCAATTAATAGCAGCAATAGATGGAGAGTATTAATGGTTTAGGTAGATGCATCTAGAAACTTTTATCACTACGTTAGAAAACTTGAGGTGAAGGGAAGGTATTCAGACAATTGTAGATAAGAATGGAGAAGAAGTTATTGGGGATTTGAAAATGACAGAAATATTGTGTGACTGATTCAATGAAACTATTAGGGACTATCATTCTGGGATGGGAGAGAATATATCAGAAGAGTGTCTCCATATAATTGGAAATGAGGAAATTCAAAAGTATAAATCTTCATGAAATTATGAGAAAATGCAAAGGGGCCAGTATAGGTAATATTAAAAATAGTGGGACACAGTACCGTATCTTATCTTGAAAAGTCTGTAGCGGACTGGAAAAGAGTGATTATAGTAACAGTTTATATAGGTGGGGCGATAAATAGGGTTGAGAACTACAGACAGATTTGTTTGACATTAGTGATAGGCAAATTGATGGAGATACTGATCTGCGACTACATCAGTAATGTCTATGAGAAAAGAAATTGGTTTGCAAATCGACAACATGACTTTAGGCAGGGATGTTCGTGTGAATCTCAGATGATGAGTTACATGCAAGATATTTCAGATGAACTGGACAAGGGAGACCAAGTTGATAGTGTAGCATTAGATCTATCCAAGGTATTTGACAGAGTGAGCCATAAAATTGTATTGGAGCGGATGATAAAGTGACTTTCTGGGTAGTGAAATTCTGAAAAGGCAGAAACAAAGAACTAGAGTAGGAAATGCAGTATCAAAAGAGGTGGAAGCGAATGTGGGAGTGCCACAGGATAGTGTATTGGGATCACTGCTATTATTCATTCTAATGAATGATTGTTTTGATGGTTTGCAGTCGGAATTTAGGTTGTTTGCAGATAATATAATTGTATAGGATCAAAATGAGAGAAGTCGTGAGCAGCTGCAGGGTGGATAGTATATCTAACAGGGTAGGTCAGCATGGAATGGAAATAAATGCCTAGAAGAGTCAGCTTATTAAGTACACAGATAAAAAACTAAAGGTTGTTTTAATATGTTCAAGCCTCGAAGTGTAAATATCCTGGCATAACATTTGATAATAAACTCAACTGGGCAGAACACATTGAGCAGGTGGTAGGAAAAGGTTTCAAAATCCTTCATTTGAGAGAGAGTAAGTAATTGTAGGTTTACCTGGCAAATCTGCTGCTTGAATATTTCTCTGGCATGCTGCCAGATCAATCGATTGTTGTTCAACAATTTTTTAACAAAGTCGTCTGAGACATGCAGTCACATCTTGGACTGCGATCCTCACATCAGTCAGCAGACGTAAGCTGAAGATGATGTAATGTTAAACTGTTGAAAATTCATTGAACAATGATCAATTCAACAGACTACATGCCTCAGAAACCTTCAAGCACTGGAGAGAGTGATAAGAGGATGAACCAGAGAAGTTAAGGAATTGGGTTTAAAAACTTTGGTCAGACCACTGCTTGAATATGGTGGTGTAGTTTGAGATCCACATTTTGGGTATCAAATACAGTATCTGGAGAGTGATCAAGGGAAAGCAGCTAAATTTGTTAGTGGAAATTACCGCATAATAACTAACATGATAAAGGAATTGGATTGGATGTCATTAGAAGACAGAAATAGGTTGAAAAGTGTGCTGGGAATGTACAGGGTGTATGTTGGTGTTGGGGCTTGGAAGGATATTGGTCAAATAATTAGCAGAGCATGGAAGTGAAAAGATGCCCAAAGGCACAAGCTGGCACTCGATTCTATAAGTAACAGAATAAAAAAAAAAAAATTCTTTTGTGGGTAAGGTAGTGAATAAAATTAGCAGGTGAAGTGATGAATAATTTACCAAAAATGCTGATGGAATTTAAAGTTAAAATTAATAAATCGCAAAATTAGATGGGAAAGAGTGTAACACTGAAAATACATCAGATGATAATAATACTAAAAATACTAAGAAATGTGTAATAAGATTATTAGGAATATTGGCACCGGAGTGTGTGCTCCATCACAATTTAATTCAATTCAATTCAGTTCAGTTCAAGACTACAGTTCTATAGAAGCATGTACTCAATTTACTCCAACAATTAACCAATACATGTCAGTCTAAAATTTGGCAAAAATTGTAAATTGAATTTAGTGTTCAAAAATCTTCCAAAAGTGGAATGCAACCCATAAAAATACTGCCCTATACGTTGAAGGTAATTTTAACTGACTTCAACACAATTTTACTAAATTTTTCTCTGATCAACACACCACACTGACATGATCCTGCTGCTGTGATTTAAAAAAAAAAAATCCAAAATGAAGGGTTTTTAATCTCTATCTGAGTTCTTTAAGCCGACCAAAACTACAAATTTAATCAGAATCACTTTCTAACATATTTTTTTTTAATGGAACTTTCCAACAAGTGCATTCATTCTTCAACTTTTTTCAAAACTATTTCACATTAATCCTTCAAATAGTGTTAAAATCTACATAATTGTACAAAATGATCCTAAGTGTCTTATACTTACAGGTTTTAATCCTGCTAACCCTTTTTATTCTCCCATTCACAAATATAAGCACATTTCCACAAATAAGAGTCTCCTCAAAACATCCTCTCATCATTCTCTCCAAAATACTTTGAAACTTCTCCCTGCCAATTTCCCAATGTGTCCTGCACAACTGAGTTTACCATCAAAAATTGAGCCAGGACTTTTGTAGTAACGACTTCAAGAAGCAATTCCTCCTTCACCTGATAGCCATTAAAATATATATATATATATATATCTGTGTACCTAATAAGCCAACTCTTTTTGACAATTATATTCTTCCTCGTTCAACTACCCAACCAGATATCCTGGCCAGATCTCCCATAGTGTTCCCAACCTGTTCAATTTTAATCATCTTTATAGTGTCACAACACCCGCTAACAATATAGTTATAAATGTATAGCATCAGCACAATCACTCATTGGTATAATGAACAGCAATTGTATTGATATACTGGCTCATCGCACTTCTGTTTAACTTCCACTCTTCTGATATAGCATATCTTATGTCAGTTCTTTGATTACTACCTTTTACGGATTCATCCAACCAGCAAATCACTTTTTCATTTGCCCTAACAGTGTTTTAATTATTTGCCACAATTTTATGCTTTCTCTGTCAAATGCTTTGTAGAAATCCAATGCTACACTATCTATTTGGCCTCCCTTATCCATTTTATCCAAAATATCTTTTATGAAGCCCACTAACTGAGATTCACATGCTTAACCTCTCCTAAACTAATTTTGTTGGTTTTTATTTACATTTAATCAATTCATTCTGATGTAAAGCAGGTGATGTGATAATAATACCTTGGACAATGGAGGCAAGTTAGTAGATGAGATTGGTTATTGTGCTCATTAGCATCTGGTACCTATTTGGTCTATTGGAAGGAAGAAGATATGAGATAGTTTAATGACCCAAACATACTATGTTAGAATGGCAGGATAGTCTTGAGGTTGCGAAATCTACTGAAAAATGGAGACAAGAATAGATTTTGAATGAAAGTTTTGTGAAAAAGAATTTTGGAAGCTACCTTCAATAAACTAATTTATTGCTTTAAGTTACAGCTGTTAGTCCTACCTGAAAAACTGAATTCCAATGGTATGAACTGGATCAGGAACATGTTCTGGTTCACAGACATCTCCCTTGCATGCTATGAATGTAACAGTGTTAATATACTCTTTTTTTTCAATTACATTCATAATAAATACAATACATTTTTTTAATATGTCATTGTTTTTATTATTATTGGCATTTCATGGAAAACAAATTAGTAAAACCAAAAAATGAAAAAAAGAAGCATTATGTTTGTTCCCTCACTTAACTAAGGTGGCACCCTAAATATTTGAATTAATCTTGCTGTTTGTAATTACTACTATCATCTCTTAAACTTTGGTAAGTAATAGTTCACTTTCCATGTAATGTTTCCAATGGC
>JARYHS010013159.1:0-22242 GCA_031002005.1 Vandiemenella viatica | reverse complement strand
TGTATGAAGTATCCACTCTGATAGTAGTTGAAGTTAAAACAGCACGGCGCAATTTCTAAAGTCTGACAGTGGGATTTACTGACAATATCAAAGAAATGCTAGTGCAGCGGCACGGTGTTATTCCTAATACTATACGCAGGATGGGCTGATTAACTAATGCACAAAATGGCTTCAAATTAAAAATCAATGAAGAGTAAGTGGAAGTAATTGCAGAATTTCAGGAGAGAAATCAAGACTTTCGATCTTTGTGATCTATACTATTTTTAAGTGACTTAAAAAAAAAAAAAAAAAAAAAAAAAAAAAAAAAAAAAAAAAAAAAAAAAAAAAAGAGGTAATTTTTTTATGTATGCTCCGCGACATATTCGCCAAATGTTGACAGATTTTAGTGAAGTTTTTTAATTGTACTTTTAAATTTTTTACATATAAATTTGAGATCCAATCAATTTCTTCCCTTTAATCTCCCAGTGAGCAAACAATTAATTAAATACAGAGCTGTATATTACTTTGTTCTTTCAAGGTTGTTTCCCCGCTAGCGAACTCTGGAAGGCAGCTGTGGATTTTAATATTTGTTATACTGCATTTATGTTGTTTTTTTGACATTCTCCCTTTTTACAAATTCAGCAAACAATTGTATTTAGTTTCATTTTCCTCGATTTTATTGGACTATTCCAGTGTTATTGGCGAGAACAACACAGGGCTAACACAACGCTCTTGCCCTTACTCCTACCGGCGTCCCCCGCAACGTGAAACTAGCTCGCGTGGGTGTGAGTTAAATGGAGGTTCGGCCGCTAGTTGACGGGGACACTCAACAGATGGCAGGAAGGCGGCGCGACGTATGCAATGCGCTCAGCAGATGGAAATCTCAACCCCACAGTCTCATTTTTTCAACTCAGAGGATAAACTTAATACGGGAATGTTTCAAGTAGGACTAGGTACTTGTAGGATGCCAAATTCTTTACTACTTCAGTCAACCCTCGAAGAAATGGTGTTGCTGTTAGCAATAACAAAAAAGAAGTGCGACTGTACAGGGTATCGAAGAAGGACAGAGGATAATCAGTAGATGCGTAAAACAAAAATGCAAATAAAGTAAATGTTTATTTACTTTTTAATTAAATTAAATAATTGGAAAATAACTTGGCGAAAATAATATTGTTGAAATATTGAAGGTTGCCATGTTGCCATTCCTCTAGTCTCGAACGAATGTCAGTAACGATGCGTTGACACATTGCTCTTGCAACTGATTTCATCTCTGATGATTTGTGCTTCAGTTGTTCCCGATTGGTCTGTTTGATCTCATATATTGTTTAAGGTGTTTCTATAAAATATAGTGATGTGGGATTGGCGCTTATTTCGGGCCTGTTAATGAGTACCTCTTCACTAAATCACGTTATTTGGTTATTACTCAATCTCAGCTCTATATATGTAGCAAGTATTGTTGAAATCATGTTCTATAATGGAAGCCTCGAAATTATGATAAAAGTTGGGGCCTTGGGACATTACTTGTCAGATATTCTGATATGAACGTTGAGCAGTTACAATGGAATCACTGTACTCTCAAAAAGTGAGACGTGTCACCGGATACGGTCCCGTTCAGCTAAACCGTTAAGCGGTATTTGTTTCTATACTGTACCCACTCCCCTGCTCCTGCTTTTAACTACGTCGCCTAAAAGAAGCGTTCATTATAAAACAAATGTTAACTGACTTTTTGATATGTTTTTATAGCTTTGTGCCTCCTAGACGACGAATTCGTTAGAGCAGGAAGAGGACTGGGAATAAAACACGGAGCGAAATTCGCATGTGACCATTTAAAGCGACCATACTTACATTTTCCTGGAATGATTTTGGGAAACAATGCAAACTCGAAATCTGGATAGTCGGACGTTGATCAAACTCGCGTCCCCCAGGATACAAGGTACGAGCATTAAGAGCATTCATTAAGAGTTTTTCCTCTAATCGTGGTCATCGTTCATATAAAACTAATTAGCTGCGACTTCGTACTCGAGGACTTAGAATTTTATTTCCAGAATTCTGCACTATGGTGATTGCCTGTCGGTAGCTGTACGGGTGTGGGAGATATTGTGGATGAAAGTTGTTGACATAGGGCATTTTTATTTTTCGACCAAAAACGTGTGAGCCCCTATATTTCATAGCTACCTAAATCAGACCATTGGTGTTTGTGTGTGGCAGTAGACTCGAGGTTTCCATCGTGCGTTATAGTGGTTACATGCCGAAAGCCGTGGGGTTGTGGGAGATATGGTGGTAGAAAGTTGTCGATCTAGGGTATTTTCATATTTCGACGAAAGTGTTCTTAAAATCTTTGGAATCTTCTAGAATGTTCTTAATGTACTAAAATGTTCTAGAATGAACTATAAAATTGTTTAATACCACACATTTTTCAGCTTCTTCAGCTATTAACGGTGTAAATAATATATATGCAACATTTTTAGTGTGTGAACCGATTTTGACAAGACTTTCACTGACGGGTTGCTCATTTGGCAAGGAATGACTTAGGCTACTTTATATACTGGAAATATTTAAGGTTCCGTTAAAAAAAAAATATATTCCAAATTCTTGACAAACACGAACGAAGTCGTGGGCACCAGATAGTTTAGCATAAATTCCTACATAATTATTGTTACTGATCTGAGGTCCAGTTTCAACGTGTTTAAACTCTGTGAAGGGTGAAAAACCTGGAATAATTCACAAATACAACTTTTAAACATTTATATCAACCAAAAATTTCATTGCTAAATGGATCTCATAAAATCAATTCCACCAAACTTTAAAAATTATAATAAAAACTCATATTTTCTGTGCGTCGTAAGAGTACCATGGGCCATTTTATTCATAAGCTACGAAACGTTCAACAAACCTCTGACTGTCGCTTGTTAAAAAATCCGAATCTTGTCCCAAATGCCGAGCCTGACGAGTTTGTCTTCCAGACTTAAACAAATTTGCTCTCTCTGATGTGAGCAGTATTACTGATTCGATTGAACTATGCATATTAATCACGCATTTAAATTCTCGCCCCGTAGACCCGAACAATAGAAAAACTTTGAGCACATTAGCAAACTCTGTCTGATAATTAATTATACTTTGTGAAATGTCAAATCCTATCAACCCCGAAATAGCCAGTACGGATTGTAAAATTGACACAGTAATTTTACAACAAATAATAGATGATTAACGAGTTAATTAATTGCTTACTTCAAACAGTAATTCTCAATGTAATGAAACTATCAAAAACAGGGTTTTGCTATTGACGAGTAATTGTATCAACTAAAACAGCATCCATGACCTTTGATCAACGCAATCTATAAAGACAGTAAAACTTTTACCGGGATAAACTCTGCACTTCTGATTTTTTTAAAAAAATGAGTTGCATGTAGTATTAATACACTACGGAAAAGAAATCATTAAAAAAATGATCTGTCTGTCTCTCTCCAAGTTGGGATAAACGAGTTCACGAAAAATATTCTGATAGTATTTTGAAGCAGTTTCATTTAGTGTGCTACCCATATTCCTGGGATAAAATAGGATATGTTTAATTTTGAAGCCATGTAGGAAAGCTAATAATTTTACCAAACTAGTATTAGTTTCTCGTTGGACGCGATTCACGCCCAAACTATTGATCGAATTTAATTGGGGTTACTACAAATGTGGAACATGCTGTCCCTCAGGTAAAATGGGGCATGTTTTATTTTGATGTGACATGGAAAATCTGTGAAATTTAATTTATTATTATTATTAGCGCGATTCACGCTAAACTATCGGTCGGATTTACATGGTGTTTCGTTTAATGTCCATTCTCTGGTTCTGCCGCTAAAATATAGTAAGTTTTCTTTGATGGGAGGTCGAATAACTGTTTAATTTAAGACAGTGTTCGTTGAACTTGGTTATTTTAAAAACTGCTGCTCTAATTTTGATGAAGTTTCGATTAGTATACATGATCCGGCTGGTAAAACAGAAAATGTTTCCACTCGATGTGACATCGAAAGCCAGTAATTTTAAGATGAGTTTTAATAGATCGAGGTTCAAGTAAAAACTATTGATCGGATTCGGATGTTGTTTCGACTAATGTACAACCTGGTGTGAAGCCGGCTTTATTTCATATTAATGTAACATCGTCATGTCGGTAAACTTTAAGACCATATTTTTATTGAACGCAATTGACGAAAAACCTTCTGGCCAGGTTTTGACGTGGTTTGGTTTCAATTGATATAGAGCCAATGGTTCGACGGGGAAAATAATGTTCTTTTTATTGTCGTGAAAATCTCGACAAGGGGGAGGGGTGGGTCAACGGAAATCACACGTGAGGTTTTGAAAGTCTTGAAGGATGGTAGAGCTCGTTTAAGTCATTTCCGGAAGCGTTTCACCTCTAATCTAGGTATCTCCTTCACCCAATTTTAGTTTCATGTCTTTTGTTAGGTTTGGTACCTGCTCCCCACTGTCGTCAACCATCATGGCACTCTTTATGTTAAGTATGTGGAAGATATTCACAAATTATTTCACTTTGCTGTACTGTTTGCATCTGTCACTCAGTGTGATCGAAAGGAAACTTGTGTTTGGTCCCTTAATGGCTTCGAGGTTCAGATCGAGTTTAAGCATCACTTTAGCCGACGGAGGAATAACTATGTTCTTTTACGGAATAGTCTTCAGCAATGGAAAACGAAACGTTGCCGTAGTACCAACACAACGTTACAGGGATTTTTTATTGCTTTACGCCTTGTCGACGTCGTGGCCATTAAAGGCGGGATGGGATTTGGGACAAGGAATGGGAAGGAATTCGGCAATGGCCTTTTGAAGGAAGCATCCTGGCATTCGCCTGGAGTGATTTGGGGAAACCATGGAAAACCTAAATCTGGATGCGCGGACTGGGATTCGAACCCGTATCCTCCCGAATGCGAGGCCAGAGCGTTAACAGTTCATCCACCAAGCTCGGTACAGGGCTTTTGCAATCAAATATAAATTACGATTATATAGTATAAGCACCATCGCAGTTTGAATAATAAAATTAGCAGCATAAAGAAGTTTTTATTTTCGGTAAAATAAAATCTTAAATCAACGCAAGAGATTGACGACAAATGCCAACTATTTTTACTAAAACAGAACTTGATTTTCATTCATTTCAAAAGTCTACTTTCGGTTTTGTTCATTTATAGTCCTCCAATATGATTTTAAATAGCGTTAAAATTATTTTTGTTGCGTAGAGAAAGGATAAACATTATTAATAACTAAGCGTTAATGGGGACAACAGCACAGTTGTCGAACTGGATGTTAAATTAAAAGATTTTGTATCAAGTACGCTCTTACTTACTTCATGTTGGAGACATGGGCACGATTTAGAATCCATTCGAACACTTGCTCTCCACCGCGAGGCTATTATTCAAATTGTATTATTAAGGTGAACATTGAGAGATAGCCTGCTGGTGATTTTCTGATCAGTGATGCTGATTATTTTCTTTAAGCCTCTTAGCATTCTACTGATACTGATGTAAAACTTATATTTACTATTTTAGCTACAGTAAACCTTTGATTAAAAAAGTATAAGATACAAATTCACCAAATAAAACGAAAGTAGAAGTATAATCTGCATGAATAAAACGCTAACCTTGATCATTGTGTCCGTCACGCTAAGACCGCACGCATAGAGTCTTTGTTAGTTGATTAACAACAACCAAAGACATTACTACATAGCAGCCTTATTTAATAATAGTTCTATTTAGTTAAACATTCGTGAAGAAATTAATTCCCAGAACACTGAAAGGAAAGAAGATATTTCGTTTAAATTAACGTTTTAATTATTAGTTGTTTTGATTTATTTATATTCGATTAGTGTACACGTTTTCATTAAATTATTTACCCACAGATATGTAAGACAAAAGCTTCAATTTACGATCAGCAATGTAAGCGAAAGTTTTGATTGGATTGTTATTTAGACTAATTCAAAATTACAACTAGCATTTGACGTTACAGCATACGACTGGAGTAATTTAATTTTTTAAATAATTTAATTTTTTTATGAGCAATCTGTTACAAAAAATATTACTTCATTTGAATGAAAGTTATTCCACATTGGTCACGATCTACGCGGCCAAGGCCACATATAAAACCAATTAAAGTGGCATAACGTAAGTTGTTAAGATTTATTTTTAATTTAGTTTGCATCACTGAGGCCAAATTGCTGAGGTCATGTAATTGTGTCAGCCGTTCAAACTTTGAAATATCAATCTGACTCACGGATAACAAAAAAGAAAGCTGTAAGAACCTCCTGAATATTTTGGATGGAGGTAATATCGAGATGAATGTTGCTCCTAACATGCGATACAGTGAATGTTCCTGTTAACTCGCATGTGAATGAACTTTTGATTTTCTAGTAGAAATATTAGCGGAGATTGTGGTTAGATTGAAATGTTACCTGGATCAAAAAGACTACTGAAACTTTCGGCTTCAGCGTAAGGCACGGGGACTTGCATTGAGCTTTATTTTATAACAATCTTATTTAGTTATGCAGCTGCAAAGAAATGATTCACTCCACTCAACCCGTCATTTTTTAAGCACTTTGAGCCAAGTAATTGTAACAAACATTTAAGTACATTTTCCACAAACAACAGTGTAAAGAAAAACCTAAGGCATACCATTAAAACGGCTAGCGACCACTTCTTAAATTCTGGGGTTTACAAAATTACATGCAATAATTGCCCACTGTACTACATAGGACAGACAGGCAGGCAAATAAAAATTAGATTTAAAGAACATTTACCAAAAAAGAAAACCAGTAATATACCTAATTTTACATTCGGTGAATATCTGCAAACGGCAAATCACTATGCGAGAGATTTAGAAAATACTATAATTTTACACAGAGAAGTAAAAGAGCGCAAATTAGATTTTCTAGAAGAATTAGAAATCTTCAGACACCTAATGAAAGACGACGGCAACATGATAAATGATCAACGCCAGCTCGCTAACAGACAGTTTTTTGAAGCTTTCAAGCCAATAATTTTAACCGAATGAGTTGATACAGTGCGTTATTAATATAATGTCCGTTTCTCCTCAGAATTCTTATATATCTGTAATTATTGTATTCAGAGTAGATTTTAGTCCAATTTTAATACTTTGGCGATTACATCACACGTTGTTGGTTGCAATCATGTTAGTAGTGCGAACTTACATCTATATTCCTACATTCCTACCCCCCTCCCCCTCCATTTGGATCGCTAAAGTACTTATATCGATAACTGAAGCGCACGCAGCGCGGTGGTTAAGAGAATTTATCGTGTGGCGCCATCTACCTATGTTTACTTGGGTTGCTATTCGCAGCACTTTAATCAGTTGGCGGAAATCTCCCGCCCTATGCAGACAGTTGATGTAATGACACAAGCAATAATCCTGTTTGAAATTGTGACGTAGTGCAGGTTCGCACTAAAATGACAGAAGTTTTATATTACATCCGTCTATGGAAGTATGTATTATGTTAGATCTAATGACAATTGTTCTTTTTGAATATATTAACTTTATAATTTATAATAACAATTTATCTGAAGTTTTGTCCAGGTACTTCTGAAGAAGACAAGTTTATTAATATATTTTTCTCGGGCTTCCAGCCGAGTTAAGATGTCACATTTGCGGGACGTTTCGAAGGCGTCCATCTCTGCCTTCATTCTTAACCAAATGTCAATGATTAACTGTTTGTTCATTCAGCCGCTGCTACGGAAACGGTGGAAGACAAAAACCAACACAACGCGATTACGTCATCCGCTCTTCAACTCGTTACCGACGCGAAACTGTTTCAGCATTTTAATAGCCGGGTTCCAGGCCCCACTGAGTTGATAACCAGTGTCCCTGTTGACTAATAAATCAGTTAATCTTATTTCTACAGCCTCTGTAATAACGCTGGCCCAAAAATCTTTGACCCTGGCTAAAATGGTTTTTTTTTTTTTTTTAAATTCAAAAGTGTGACCCTCTTGCACACTATGTTCGGCCACCGCAGATTTTTCTTCTTGCCCAAGTTTATGTTTGTCGAAACTGCGGTTAAGGTTAATAAACCAAAATTTGTTTTAAGCAACTGGTTGGCTAACCTAATACGAGTTTTACCGTTGCTGTGACGCAGCCATGCTGAAGATCAAAAAACTATCTGTAAATACCTATATAATAAAACATTTCTTATTCGCTGCAAGTAAAATTTTATCTTGCTGGTGACTCTCGCATATTCTTGGTTGTAAGAACGGTTATCAGATATTTGTCCAAGTTTTTCTGCGATATTAAAGCTCTAAACTTAAAATATAGATTATGACTCGATGTAATACACCACAATCTAGCGAAATTTGGTTTAACTTTTAACCCTCTGGCCTCGCATTCGGGAGGACGTGGGTTCGAATCCCCGTCCGGGCATCCAGCTTTGGATTTTCGATGGTTTCCCCAAAGCACCTCCAGGCGAATGGCGGGATGGTTACTTTAAAAACGCCATGGCTGAATTCATTACTGTTCCTTGCCCCCAGTCCCTTTCCCGCCTTTAATGACACCGACGTTTGACGAGGCGTAAAGCCATAAATAAATAAAACAAAATACTTTAACTTTTTGATAACTTGTTAAAAGTCCCTATTTAATGTACAAATTCAATAAATATGGTTCTTTCGTCAAGTGCGAAAAAGACATCAGAAAACCAGAAAAAATACACAGAAAAAGTTGTGTGACCCACAGAAGTTTCACTTCTTGTGCGTGTACACACTGATACACGCAATTTAAAGCAGCATATATTTTACTCAATTGGGATAATCGTCTTATTTCGTGGGTAATTAACGATTTTGCTACTGTTGTTTTAATCTGGCACTTAGTTGAAGGAATTATTCTTAATTCTCATGAGTGGAAATGCTTGCGAAAGTCTTAACGCTGAGAAAACGTTCTGACCTATTTCGGAGGTAGTTTGGTGTTTCTGATTCAAGAAAAATCGCCATAACATGCAACCAGCTACAATTACGCGAAAGAAAAATGGAGTCCGATTATGACGTGCAAGAAAAAGCGTTTCTATCATTTTAAAGGAAATTTTTCAACTACTCTATGGAGGAAAAAATTCACAAGTAAAATTCTGTCCAAGTTTGAACCAGGAAACATGTCCAGAAAGAAAAGGCGGATTTCATCAGTTACATGTATGGTTTTCCGAAATTTAGTGTGGAGCTCATTTTGCTATATTTGTGAACCTTTTTTTGCTGATTTTTTTTGGACTGGAGACAAGGAACGAGAAGTAATTTGGCCATGGGAATTTTCAAGGAACCATTCGGCTGAAGTGATTTGGAGAAACCATAGAAAACTGAAATCTGGATGCCGATTCGAACCCGCGTTTTGCCGAACGCAAGGTCAGAACGTTACCCACCACTAAACGCGAATATGCATTCGTTTCTAAGAGTGGCATGCAATACCTTCCTGATCAATCCTGAGAAAAACGAAATTATGGAATTGCCTGGGATTTAAAGAACATCTCTTCTGCGAGCGGAGTGCTTTCGCATCCCGCACGTGTGCAATTTGGGCCCTAATGGCGAAAAGAGCGCTAGCCGGGCACGTTGTGCTTGGCAGATAAGCGCCGCTTCCGCCTCTAACTCACTACGCTCGGCCAATAAGAGCGAATTAGACGCAGCAGGTCTCTCTCTACACGCAAATCACAACTCTGATAAATGCTGCACCGGCTGTTAAATAACGCGATTAACTTCCCTCATCAGCATAGCTCTCTCTACACGGATTCACTACGTAACCGGCAAAATTGCGAGAGCACAAACTACGACCTCCGTATATCGCACGAGTTAGCTTACAAATTCTGCCTTTCCCTTGCAATGTGAGGTTTCACACGTAGGGTTAAGGAAAAAAGTGACCGTGGGTGTTTTAGAAATGACAATGAATTTATTTTTGTGAGAAAGGGGGGTGGGGGGTTTACACCCTTAAAGTGAAAAAAGTCATTACAACCGATAGATGAGGGATACAAAGAATGGGAAGGATTAGTTTATTGCATTTTGAAGGAACCATCCTGTCTAGACTCATTTCGCGAAATCATTAAAAACCGAAATAACGATAGCTGGTCTGGGTGTCGAACCCATATTCTTCCGAATACTAAACCCGAGCGTCAGCCTCTAGCTTACCAGGTCCGACACTTCACTGTGATAGAAGGGCAGCGATTGACGTGTAAGATGTGATATTTGTAGTTTTTTTGGTTCAAACTTAAGGTATTTTATAGTGCATCCATTTAACAGAGGCGGCTCATAGTACGTTTTCTCTATGCCCACTCCGTTGCCTTTACCCCTACATGCGAAGAGGATTAAGTGTCCGCAGACATATTTACATATTTACCTTTATAATGCGTGGGCACAGCGGTCTTCTTTGAGGGGAAGGTAAACGGAGGGGTGGTTACGTGAGAAGCGGGGCAGCTGTCGGTTTACGATGAAAATGGAAAGAAATGATACAAATACTTTACTGAAGTATTCTTAAAATGGATTAGCTTAGCGGATTCCACGATTTTTAAGCATAATATCCGTTTTTTGTCGAGACTTTACCTTTCAGGAGGTTCCATAAATCATAAATTCAGAAATAGTGATTTGATTAACACCAACTTTATTATTCAGAAAATCATGTTATAGATCTCAGTATTTACATTGTCAACATTGATATTCGGGTATCAATCAGAATCGTTAATTCATATATTTGCCTAAAAAGGACCGTTTTACTAAATATTCCGCCTATACGTTATGGCCATTATTCTCAAATAACAATGCTCGATTTGCTACATTTCCCAACTAATTTCAGTACAACCACTCAGCTCCCAAGCATTTTGTGTCAATGAACTTTCTAAATTACAATTAACACGCCATAATTATACCCAATGAGACATATTGTATGAAAAATCAAATTGTTAATATTGACTACCAAATTCAAAACAGACAAGGAATATGTCAGAATCGGGTTTTCTTTGCATTTCAGAGACTAACAAGCTGATCTTTATTTACTAGCACTAAAATAAAATTTATTTAAAACTTACTGTTCTTTTGGCAGGAAACCAATAAGAAAATGTTTGGAACAGGGAGTTGTATTCGATTTTGTATGTTATATGTTTCTAATTCGTTATGGTAGCTCTAACTAATTGTATGAAAGATGGATGTACTTCCGCCTGAAGTTTAGGTACTATGCTCTGCAAAAAGTAAACCCATTTTCCGCTAATTCAGTAGCGAATTGGATTTTCAGAATTAATATTGTTATGGAGCTTGTGGTGAACTGAAATCTTAATTATAAACCTGGTGGATCTTAGCTTGGCGGACGGTGAGTAGAGGGTAAGAAGCCATTTTGATCAATGATCAAGGTTATAAATTAGTACATGTAAATACACAATTTATAAAGGGTGAGAGCAGAAGCATTGAAAAAATCTACTGGCCCAAAATGCTGTTCTTTTTCGATTGCTCTTCATAGCCCTAACCTAATTTTACCCACGTCAACATGAAATTTCCTGAAAATATTTTAATTACAAGGAGTTAGTTATTAGGTGAAGGCGATTAATAAGATAACCGTATACTCGTATTTGGGAATATAAGTTACCGCGTCAGATTGTGTAATTTATTACTTTTGGATTATGGTCAGACTACATATCAGTTTCGATTTACGCTTTTCAGTTCAGAAGGTGGTTATTAAATGTCTTTTGACCCATTATATAGTCTGGCTGTTTTATATAAGTCCTATAAACGTTTACAAATATACGGGTACAAAACTTTGGTCTGACCACTGCTGGAATATAGTGGTGTAGTATGGGACCAACATTTTGGGTATCAAATACAGGAGTTGGTGCAGAGATCGGCTGGCGGATGTGTCTTTGGAAATTACCGCAAAACACAATCGGTAACTAATATGACAAAGGAGCTGGAGTGGGATTCATTGGAGGATAGAAGGAGGGTGAAGAGAGTCATGGGAGTGTACAAGACCTATATAGTTGATGAAGCATGGAAAGATATTGGCTGTAAAATTAAGAGAGGAGCATGGAAGATTGAAGATGGCGATGACCACAAGCTGACACTTTATTTCAGGCATAAGAGTATGAGAAAATTTTATTTCGTAGGAAAGGGTGTAAGGGATTAGAATAAATTTCCAAGAGAATTGATGAATAATTTACCAAAAAAACTAAAAGAATTTAAAGTAAAAATTAGTCGAGGGCAAAAGTATGTTGGAAGAAGAAAGGAGAAAGACGGGTATGCAGGGAGATTGCCACCGGAGCGTGCGCTCCATCGCAATTTTATCAATTATAATTATTATTCTTAAAATACTAACAAGTATGAAAATTTTTGGAAGTAATCAGTCGCCTGTTTCTTCATAGTTCGCAGGCCTCGGGGATGTGTGTTCAGCTCGCTGCAGCAGATAGCTGAAACCTCTAAAACAGCAACATGATATAAGTCTACGGGTAAAGTAGTAGGCAAACACAAATTAAAAATAGTACTTCGTTGTTCTTATTTTACGTTCATCGATCCAGACAATGACTGAGCTAGTAGTTGAGCCCGACGGATACATTCTACACCATGTCGATAAAACTGCTGATCTGTTGGACAATATGCTCTCACAGTAATTGCTGTCTTTCACTTTATTTCTGTCACGAAATTGTATTCTAATTGAAGAAAGGCGACAAAATCTTGTAGTGTACTTTTAAAACACTAAAAAATAAAACGGATCACTCATAGAGGCTACCATCTCCGGCAGCATCTTGATCGCTATTACGTACTGGAACAAAGATATTATAACTGTACCTCCTGCCTGCCCTCTGGAATACAATACACATTTACTGGCACAGATATTGCTTATGAACCATGAATTTTCTGAGTATTTTTAAAAATGAATAGTACCAAAGTGTTAAAAAATATACCTTACACAAGGAATGGATGAGTCCTTATATCAGAAATCATTCAGTCAACAGAGCCTCGAACGTGGAAACTGGATGCACCCGGCAAATGGGAGGTTAGCATAACTATTATTATTATTATTACTCCGCGATTCTCTAAAAGTGGGTGGCGGAGGGTGCATTGCACCTATCCTGACGTGTAACCTTTTGTGTATAGGATATGGCAGGAGCGCCAATGCGCTATTTTGAGGAACCATCCCGGCATTCTCTGAATCAACGGAATTCCCATATCAAGTTGGCCGGAGTGGTATATCGAAACCTACATCTATCGGATTCTAGGTTTTATCGCTAGATAAATCCTTCCTATTCCACTCTCCAATCGCTTGTGTAAAAAAATGAGAATAGAAATGAATCGGTTCTATTATTGTCTGAGTCATTCCTAGATGTGAATGTTGGTGTTTGCCATCATCCTGAAATAGGTTAATTAGCTTCTGTCGAGAGTAACGCCTAGCCTCCGGTGTTCCAGATCTTCCCAACCTAACTCTTTCACCATCGCACTTCCCTCCAGTTACGTTGGAAGAGGTGAATAGAGTATCCTTCAAACTCTAACAAGTTTAAATAATCATCATCAAAGAGTAAGTCAGCTTATGGAGCTACAATTGTTTACTACCGGTTCTGAATATAAAATGAAAAAACCATCATTTGGTACACTATGGTTAGGTGGGGTAGCTGGTGCTGCAACAGCTGTGGTAGCCATTGCTATTTCAGTTATTAGCATCCCATACGTCTATTTCTGTACTCTCAGCTATTTATGACGTCAACTTCTTTTGGTCCTGAACTGTAACAATCATTTGCCATTAATTACTGCTCCACGCGACTTACGTTACGGAAGAGAGTGTTACACCATAAACGACAAACGTCGAATAAGAACAAAATTATGCAACTTCATGAACGAAAATTCCATGTGAAATAGTTCGTGAAATTTCGTTTTGAATAACTAATTCATCCAATTTAATGCAAAACTTGGCAGGCATTCATGCGTAAATATGGACGCAAGTAATTTGAAACAGGAAGCGCCATTTAAATTACATGTGGGTACTTTCCAGCAAATCTACGTTACAAACACGATTTCACGTCGCGCCGGCCTTTTTTCCGCTCTTCTGAGCGTGATTATTGTTACAGACGATTAATATATTCAATTTCACGCCACTACGCTTCACACTCATTCGCTTAAGAGACTCCAAATTAAAAGATTCTAGACGGAGAAAAAAATAAAACGAAAAAAATCTGACAGCGTGGCGAGTGAGTGGTATCGCTCTGGACTCGCTTTCGGGAGGACGTGAGTTTGAATCTCGGTCCGGACATCCAGATTTAGGTTTTTCAGGGTTTCCACAAATAACTTCAGACGAATGCCAGGATGGTTCCATGATAAGACCATGGCCGAATTCCTTTCCGTTGCTAGTCCCAGTCCGTTCCCGCCTCTAGTGACCTAGATGTCGATGAGGCGCAAAGCGAAAAAAAACCGGATATGTATTCTTTTGTATTCCATTAATTCTAAAAGTACGGTTGTTTAAAAGCTGAAAGTAAAATATCATCTCGAATATTTTGGCCAAATATATGTAGCGTCTTCTTTTTCTTTGTGCTCATGGTACTAATTTCTTTCTGCTTACAGAGTGACGTCATAGATTTAAAAGCTCAGAAATCAGACGAAATGGAAGTTGTTCCAAAAGAAAACAATAACTATTTGACAGTAAAACGACGATACTTCGATCGATATAGCAGTTACTGGATATGTTTATGTCATGTTTGTGGTGTTTGGATGTCGTGTGTAGGTACAGTTTTATCGTTCTTTCGTACAAATGGGGTGGATTAAGCAATTCCGGATGAATAGTGCAGTTATAAATTAAGGAATTTCTTAAATACGAATTTTATTTTTTAGTGTGTCAGTGTTCGTAAGTAAGGCACCGATGAAGTAATGTTAATGAAGGATCTACTTGCTTTGGCACAGTATTTTCGGAAATCTTCCTTTCGATTCGTATGTTACAGTATTTCTCAAGCAGTGGTTGACGGACCACTGTGAAGGCGGGGCAGGTCGTCCGCAGGCAGAGTATTAAAAATATTTTCATTTTAATTGAATTAAAGATATTATAACAAAAATAAGTTATTAAAAGTTGTTCACATTAAATGAATACAGTACTCGTACTACATATGGCTATAAGACAATATAAGCCTATAATTCAAACTTTGTAAAAGCTATGAATATTTCAACTACCAGGGAAAATTCTGGTATTTACGGGATACAAGGATATGATTGCATTGTTACCATAATAGTCTATTTACTATATACACTGAAGAGCCAAAGAAACTACCTCCCTAATATTGTGTAGGGCCCCCGCGAGTACGTAGAAGTGCCGCAACACGACGTGGCATGGACTCTACTAATGTCTTAAGTATTGCTGGAGGGAATTGACACCATGCATCTTGTAGGGCTGTCCATAAATCCGTAAGAGTACAAGAGGGTGGAAATCTCTTCTGAACGGCACGTTGCAATGCATCCCACATATGCTCTATAATGTTCATACCTGGGGAGTTTGGTGGACAGCGGAGATGTTTAAACTCAGAAGAGTGTTCCTGGAGCCACTCTGTAGCAATTCTAGACGTGTGGGGTGTCGCATTGTCCTGCTGGAATAGCCCAAGTCCGTCGGAATGCACAATGGACATGAACGAATGCAGGTGATCAGCCAGGATGCGTACGCACGTGTCACCTGTAGGAGTCGTTTGATAGACGTATCAGTGGTCCCATGTCACTCCAACTGCACACGCCCCACACCATTACAGGGTGTAAGGGACGCATGTTATTATATTAAAACTTTATATTTTATTTGTCGTGTCGCTCACACTGAGCGAGTCGTACGTGCTGCAAAAAGCTGAGTGGAAACACTGACATTGCTCACATTGCTTAGCAGGAAATATTACATGCGGGTGGAATAGCACGCGTGGCTTGTAACTTTTCCCCCATTCGTGTCTGATCTCTAGGAACGACAAGCTCGGCCTCGGGCGATATCGATCGGATGCGATCCCCGCCAAGATTCTCGTCTCTACATGTCGTAGGTTAATTATTACAACATACCCTAGTTTGCTGGCATTATGTCGCGTGAAGTCGCAGATGTATTTTCCTTGTGACCAATCACTCAGTGTTGCAATAAACATCAAGGCTAACGACTTCAGTATTTCATTCGACGAATGCAAAGCCGTATGTTCTCCCTTCGCATGCAGCCAACAGTTAATATTTTTAGGTGTCAGACAAGCACAGAAGACTAACGGCGTGGCGGAAGAAGAATACGTCGCAAGTCTTAGCTATTGTGACTGAGTACAGACTATACACACAGCCATACACACAAATCAGTCACTACAAGGGCCTCCACTAGCTTGAACAGTCCTCTGCTGACATGCAGGGTCCATGAATTCATGAAGTTGTCTCCATACCCGTACACGTCCATCCGCCCTATACAATTGGAAACGAGACTCGTCAGACCAGGAAACATGTTTCCAATCATCAACAGTCCAATGTCGGTGTTAACGGGCCCAGGAGAGGCGTAAAGCTTTTTGTCGTGTACTCAGCAAGGATACACGCGTGGGCCTTCGGTTCCGAAAGCCCATATCGATGGTCTCGTTGAATGGTTCGCAAGCTGACACTTGTTGATGGCCCAGCATTGAAATCCGCAGCAATTTGCGAAATGGTTGCACTTCTGTCACGTTGAATGATCCTCTTCAGTCGTCGATGGTCCCGTTCTTACAAGATCTTTTTCCGGGCGCAGCGATGTTGGAGATTTGATGTTTCCGAATTCCCAATATTCACCGTGCACTCGTGAAATGGTCGTAAGGGAAAATCCCCACCTCATCGTTACCTCGGAGATGCTGTGTCCCATCTCTCATGCGTCGACTGTAACACCACGTTCAAACTCACTAAAATCGTGATAACCTGCCATTGTAGCAGCAGTAACCGATCTAACTCCTGCGACAGGCACCTGTTGCCTTATATAGGCGTTGCCGACGGAAGCGCCGTACTCTGAGTGTTTACATATCTCTGTGTTTGTATACGCATGCCTATATCAGTTTCTTTGGCTCTTCAGTGTATGTTTCCAGCTGGTTTTAAAGATGCGGTGTTCGTTTAAGGATTACTTTAATGACCGTCTTATGAGGGCCTATGGAGGCAACTATGAAGAGCGAATCGTTTAGAATTAAAATTTGAACTGTCTGGGAAGAGGGAAAGGAGGTTTTAGTTTATCGAAATGAGATACAATTATAGCCTAAAGAACAGTTAAACAATATAATACTTCTCTTAAGAGTTAAGGAACAGATCAGTGTATCGAACTTTGACGAAAACTGTGGCAATTACAGTATCCAAGGATCGGTTATGATAAGTCAGCTTCAAATATATCATCTCATACGTTGGAAACGATGAATGGAATTACGAAATACAGGAGAAAAAGTACATTGTAATTTTCTTAGAATATAGTGAAAATCACATAAAAATTCCATTTCCTCATTCTCACTTACAACAACAGAGTTATATATAGGCAGTGGAGAAAGTAACTAGAACTTCGTGAACTTTACCAAAATGCCAGTGTAGCTCGTTTTCTTCAGCACCGTGAGTCGTCTCGCGTGACTAGTGATATTGCATTACGTGAGCTACCTGCGATAGATTGTAATCGGCGAAAATTTCCAAGCTTTAAAATTAGGTGGCTTTTTATAACCGAGAGGCTGTTAATACATTAAGATAGCCAAGCTAGGCAGAACAGAAAAAGTTGTTTTCGAATCCAAATACAGCAAATTCACTGTCCTTTTTATTGTTATACCGCGTGTTTCTAAATGAATATCGGTGTTTCAACGCTTTGTAGTATTGATTACATAAAACGTTAAATTATAATTAATACATGAAATGAAAGACCAACTCAAACATTTCTGTTTGTTGGTACTTGTGGGCATGTGCACGCAATGTTTCCTCCGTCATCCGTTAAAAAGCGCCAGTATCAAAAATGGCGACTAGTGAACAGGAAGCTTTTTGTATTCTGAAGTTTTCATAGACCGAATCTGTAGTTAATGTGCAATGTGCGTTCCGGATTAAGTTCAGTGATAATAACATCCGTAGTTGGTATCATCAGTTTGCAAATATCGGCTGCCTTTGCACAGGGAAGAGTACGGGACGAGCAAGGGTTAGTGAAGAGGGTGTTGGGCGAGTGAGAGAATCTTCCCCACGTAGCCCGAAGAAATCAGTTCGGAAGACTAATCGTGAATTAGCAATTCCAGTGATGTTTTACGGAAACGCTTACAACTACGTCCTTATCATTTGCAGTTGTTTCAGCCTCTAAAGCCTACAGACCATGGTTTACGTGCCAACTTTGCACATGAAATGTTGTTGCATGACGATGAAGCTTTTCTGGATCATGTTGTTTTCAGTGATGAGTCGACATTTCACCTTAGTGGACACGTGAACACTCATAATTTGCGCATCTGGGGTTCAGAAAATCCTCACGAGATTGCACCGAGACTCTCCTAAACTGGATGTTTTTTGCGCCATATCTCGGCGGAAAGTTTATGGGCCTTTTTTCTTTGGAGAAACAACTGTAACTGGTGCTTCCTACCTTGATGCTTTACAACTGTGGCTACTTCCCCAATTTATATAAGACGAACAAAATAACTTCATTTGGCAGAAAGATGGTGCACCGCCTCACTGGCATAACGACGTACGCGAATGGTTGAACATCACTGTACCCGCCAGCTGGATTGGCCGCAAAGGGCCCAAAGACAAAGCTTGTTTCGCGTGGCCTCCACGCTCTCCCGATTTGACGCCAAGTGATTTCTACCTGTGGGGGTTCATAAAGGATCGTGTGTATGTGCCTCCACTACCAGCTGACGTACCCGACCTAAGAAACAAGACTGAGGCAGCTGTTGCAACAATTACACCACAAACACTAATCAACGTTTGGGAAGAAATGGGCTATCGACTTGATGTGTGCCATGTGACGAGAGGTGATCACATTAAACACTTGTAAGCTTGAAGGTATAACTGAGTTGCTCTTTCATTTCATGTATTAATTATAATTTTAAGCTTGATGTAATAAATACTAAAAATCGTTAAAAGCCCGATATTGATTTAGAAACACACTTTATTTATGATTAATTGATTTTCGTGTTATGCCACGTTGTTTATTTCATTACCTGAGCTTTCGGCTGGTATTCTACAGCCTTCATCAGAGATACTGTTTATGTTGACATAGCAACGAGCGCCAAGCATCGCAGAGTAAAAGGCCGCTATCTTCGTTGATGTTGTTTATATTCTTTAAAATTTCTGCTGCCTCTTTCACCCATCGGGACCACCACTGGTCTTCTCTCCACAGTAGCCTCGTGTCTTGAAATTTGTCATCTGACCTCACGGTAAGGAGAATTTGCAAGAGTACTTACACCACCTGAATAGTGCCCACCCAAAAATTTAGTTCACTATGGATGTGGAAGAAAATTGACAACTTCCATTTCTCGATGTCCTGGTTCACAAGCGAGGCATTGGACTTTTGGGTCATACTGTGTTTCGTAAGGCGACCCACGCTAATAGATATCTGCACGCCATGTCCCACCATCCGGCAACGAAGAGAGGCGTATTAACGTCACTGAACGTAAGAGTAAAGACAGTATGTGACTCGGAAAGTCTGAAGGAAGAAATGGAGACACTTACAAAAATATCTCGAGCCAACGCCTATAGTGAATCCGATATCAGTAGGGTTTTAAGACCCAAAAAAACCCATGGAAGACTTCAACGTATCCCATGTTATTAATGTGCCCACAAAATTCGCCTGTCTTCCGTACATACAGGGTGTCACAGACCGGATTGGGAAACTGTTAAAGCGGGTGGAGGTGCGAATAGTATATAAGGCTAACTGCAAACTTGGTCAGTCACTAACCAACAGCTTATGGGTGTTTATGAAATCCCCTGCAGCTGTGGCAGTGTTTATATCGGCGAGACAGGTCGCACTGTGGCGGAGAGACTTAAAGAACATATCCGCCACTACAAATATAACAAAAGCGAAAAATCCGCCGTAGTCCGCCATGCCATTAATACCGAGCATGAAATAAAATTTCAAGAGACGAGGCTACTGTGGAGAGAAGACCAGTGGTGGCCCCGACGGGTGAAAGAGGCAGCAGAAATTTTAAAGAATACCATCAACATCAACGAAGATAGCGGCCTTTTACTCTGCGATGCTTGGCGCTCGTTGCTATGTTAACATAAACAGTATCTCTGACGAAGGCTGTAGGATACCAGCCGAAAGCTCAGGTAATGAAATAAACAACGCGGCATAACCCGAAAGTCTATTAATCATGAACAGAGACGGCCGCGGAAGTCTTAGGATTCATACTGTATTTATGTTCCTAGCAAATCCAGGAAAGTGAGTTGCCTCTGATGACCCGTCACTAGTACATTTCATGTGAAATAACGAAGGTATTTATCACCTAAATATTTAGTGATACTGACGTAGAACACGAGCTGCGCTAGACCCGTCAGTGAGGCTCAGTGCGCTGAGGCGCGGCACAATGAATCAGGGAGATACAACGGACCTAGCACGAGCCCAGACATGCTCGTACTCGTCGATATGACTGCGGTTATTAGGCGGTTCTTTCGCATCTATCGAGGCAAATGCCGGGTACGTACCAACTCTAAACTACGTATATGCCAAGCAAATAATACATTTATCACATGCTGAATATAGTTACCGATCGTGGCGGTGTAACGGTTAGCGTTCTCGCCTCGCATTCGGGAGGACGGCGGTTCGAATCCCCGTCCGGGCATCCAGATTTGGGTTTTCCATGGTTTCCCATATCACTCCAGGCAAGTGCTGGGATGCATCCTTCAAAAGGCCATGGCCGAATTCCTTCCCATTCCATGCCCCCATCCTTGCCCCCCATCCTTGCCCCCCATCCTTTCCCGTCTCTAAAGACCTCGCTGTTGAGAGACGTAAAGTAGTTTAAAAAAACTGAATATAGTTACACGTTTCACAGACAGATTGCGATACTGTTCCCATAAGTTCTTGATACGATCTGGCAGTACGTATAAAATGCTTGACGGCAGCAAGCGCATGCGGCCGTAATATCATAACTCCAAATTTGATCATGCCAACGATGAGTAAAAATCACGGAAGTCAGCCGAGCTCAAAAGTTGGGAAAAATGGCGAAGAAGAAGCAAAGTGGAGAAAGTGATCGGAGAGTACTCCATAATACGACGGCTGTTAGTGTGGAGCGTGACATGAGCGGTATTTATTTAAGCGCATTACGGGCGGCCGGGCTCGTTAATTATAGACAGCTTTCCGGCGTTGTAATCGCACGAGTTGTGTGAACGCTCCCGTGGACAGCGCGACTCGCGGCGGATGCAGAGAGTTGCGCCGCTGCATTATTAACAGGGCTCGCTTGCTTCTGGATGCAAGCTTCCGTCACGAGTCTTTTACACCGGCAGCGGCAGAGTAAGCGGGCAGCTGCTTTCCGACATAACCAATAGTTGTCTCTTCGTTTCCGTGTGAAGTTATGGATTGGTTTGAAAATCAAAGGTCTGTATCTACAACAGCAAATTAGATCAAACAAACCTCATCATCTCACTACATAGTTCCATCAGTTACCATTTCAAATGCCACTAACGGAAGAAACTGACTGTCTTAAACCATACGAAAATACCTAAAGATATGATTTGAACAATGGTGCATTAGAGAAAGAAGTCGATGTCGACATTGATGACTTAGGTGGTCCTGTTTTGAGGACAAAATTTGACAGAGCTTTGAATGATTTGAAATCAAATAACGCAGTTGGAATTGACGGGATTCCTGCAGAACTTCTGAAATCCCTAGGAGAAAAAGGAACACAAAGATTATTTAAACTGATATCAAATATTTATGAAACAGGAGATTTTTCCACTGATTTTAATAAAACTGTCATCTTCACATTTCCAAAGAAAGCATAAGCTGACAGATGTGAGAATTATTTCACTACAAGTCTAACATCACATGATTCAAAATTACTGACCAGAATAGTATACAGAAGAATAAAAAATGTAGTAGACGGTATAATAGGAGATCAGTTTGGGTTTAGGAAAAACCGCGGTACAAGAGAAGCAGTTCGAGCACTAAGATTAACACTTGTAGGGCGGATCAAGAAAAACAATATACTTTTATGGCGTTTATTGATTTAGAAAAACTTTATGACAGTGTTAGGTTGAACAAGATCTTCAAAATTTTAAAGATGTCTAAAATACCGAGATAGAATGATGCTTTATAATCTTTATAAGAATTAAGAAGCTATAATAAAACAAGAGAATTATGAGAGACATGCATCGGTTAGAAAGG
>JARYHS010013158.1:0-16093 GCA_031002005.1 Vandiemenella viatica | reverse complement strand
GTAAATACAATTGTGTCGAATAGAGACAAACATGAATTAACTGAGAATGTGTATTTTCGTCGTATGAATGAGTATTATTTTGATAAATTTCAATTGTTTAAGTATAACATGATCAAAAGCAGTATAATGTTTGCAGTATTAATTAAAACACTGTAATTATGAATGTTGCTTAAGCCAATGTTTCAAGTGAGAGTATTAGCTGTTCGTAATGTTTAATTTTGTCAGTTTTATTTCTTAATCCTGTAAACATAGTCCGTTCTCATTTAAAAATAATTTCTCATAATTAAAAGTAATTTTGTATACGTTCTAATTGTTTTTGGAGACTTCTAATGATGGAGTGATTCTTAGTGCTCGCGAAGATACTGCCGGCTTCTTTTAATGCTTTCACGATATTTCTGGGCTGCCTATTTAAGCTTTCGAGATTGCAGGCAGGCAACTCTGTATCTGTTGAATTAGTAATGTGCTAAAAAGATGTTTGGAGAAAGTCTGATGCCTTATTCGTGTACGAATTTATCGTCAGAATAACAAAGTTGAATGAAACGTGTATCGGCGGTGATGTTATTCCAGAAACTACCTTATAATTGAGAAGTTATACAAATTATTCATCATACTCTGGTGAAAGTTATAAATCACGTGGTGACCTGACAAAAACTGTAAATCTATGAACAGAGTTAATAAGTTAACAGCGATCCTCTATTAGAACAAATAAGCACCGAGTTGTTACATAATATGTAAACACGGAGCTTTAATTGCGACATACAGCGAAACGTAAGGCACCACGAATAAATGCACCTAACGTATAAATCAGTGGTTCCCAATTAGTGGTACGCGCATCCCCCGGGGGTACGTGAGGTAGCTTCAAAGGGTATGTGTGGTAATATCTCTTCTAAGATAATCACTACGATAGATTATTTTTAAATACGCAAACACACTCTCGCCAAAATATATTTTATGACAAACTACAAGTGTTTGAAATATGTTAATGTAATTCTGTGTTTGTGTGAACCACCCGACTGGTTATTTATTTATTATTTCAGCTATGAGGGGTACCCGAGGTTGAGCTCTTCCTTGAAGTGATACTAGGAAAAAAATTGATTGAGAACCACTGGTTTAAATGTTATTAAATGGCCTCCAAAATGTGTCGACGTTTTATAAACATAATTGTTACAGTGCTCATTGAATATACGGTGTCTGTTACTAGTCTGCCGAAAATCACTTGTTGTGAGCTAGTACTTATTGTAAACTTGAATCTGTTCACCGTTATATTTTACATCAATTGGTGCTGTAAAAAAAAGTAGAGAATCGTGAGAGACATGCATCAGTTAAAAAAGGTGCCAGAGAAGGTTGTAGACTGTCCCCATTAACATTCAACTTGTGTGTGTGGAAGAAACAATAAAAGAAGTGAAAGAAATATTTGAATGTGGCATAAGTGTTCAAGGGGAAAAAATCAGTATGCTACGATTTGTTGGTGCATTTTCCAGTTAGCGGAACGGGCTGAGGATATTGAGAAGTTACTGAATGGCATGAAAAAATTACTGAAGGAAGAATTTGGTCTAAATATACGCCTAAAGTGATTAATAATGTTGGCAACAATAGTAGGTTAAATACAAAAATAGGATCAGATACGACAAGAGAAGTAAGTGAATTTTGCTACTTAGGAAGTAAAATTTTAACCGACGATCGAAGTAGGAATGATGTTAAAAGCAGAGTAGCACTAGCAAAAAGAGCCTTCATGAAAAAGAGAATTTTTTTAGTTTCAAATATTGATGTAAGACTTAGAAAGAAATTTTTAAAGCTCATTTGTGGATCACAACACTTTATGGTAGCAAAGCATGGACTTTAGGAGTACCAGAGGGAAGAAAAATTGAAGTATTTGAAATGTGGTTCTATAGGAGGATGCTGAAAATTAAGTGGACAGATAAAGTACGATATGAAAGTGTTTTTGAAATGACGGGTGAGGAAAGAAATTGAGAAGAGTCTTGCAGAAAGAAGAGACTGGCTGGTAGATGATATTTTGAGACGTGGGGAGTGGTTAATTCTTTAGTGCAAGGAACAGTCTAAGGAAAGGACCGTAGATGAAGACAGAGATTAGGACATATGAAGCAGATAACTGAGGGAGCGGTTTGTAAGGGATTCGCTGACATGAAGAGGTTGTAGCAAGATATGCAGAGATGGAGAATTGAGTCAAACCAGTCTATAGAATGATGACAGGAAAAAAAAAAAAAAAACTGATCTCTTGGAAGTTACCTTGTAGCTGAACATACTAGCATTATTGTGTCGACGAGACTAAGTCGCAGTTAATACCCGCTACGGATCACAAGTCACTGTGACAGAAATCATCATGACGTGAACCCCACTGCAGATCAAACCGGTGGTAGTAAACAGGGGATTGCCTTTACCAGAAGCAGCCAGCGCGGGCGAGTGTGTCACAGACCGCTAGCCAACAAGCCCTTTTCGGCCTAGTCACAACAGCCCTGATGTTGGCGTTAAAAACCCGACGAATGTCACCCCGGTCTCAAAATTGACTGCTCGGGATGTGTGGTTGTTTCTCGTTGTCTGACTTGTTGTTTCGCGGTCATTCCGTCTTTTCGCCCTTCTCCCTGTGTATGATAATTGTGTCTTACGTAAAAGTGAATTTCAGTGGAAAATTGATGAAAATTATTCCTTCAGATTACAAATCCAACTGTTACAAAGCAATTAAACGGAAAAACGGTACATATAGATAGAACTGAAAATATTTAATTTTCTGCTATTTTTCATTTACTTGTGTGACCTTTTCCCACTTTTTTAATGTAAAGAAGACTACAATCTATTTGTGATAAGGAAAATATTTTCATATCATTCTAGCGGCCTGGTGGCTCAGTGGTCAAGGCATCTGACTGGAGATCGAAAGGTTCCTGGTTCGAATTCCTGTCTGCCACAACTTAATGATGTAATATGAAGTACGGATTCCACGTTAAACTGTAGGTTTTTCCTAGGAACCCTGGTTGTAACACTGATGTGTAATTTACAGTAAATTAAAGACAAACAAAGGTTTAACGTGGTCCTAGTTTTCCCAAACGAACATACATACGTACATACATAGATATAAAGTCTTCCTTATTGATACAAATTTATATAATCAATGTTATCAAACATTATTTTGGAAGGAGTAAATATTAGTTACTGCCCGTAGGATTCTTTTGTGATTTGTTTAACGCATTTGACTGTGTTGATCATGAAATTCTCATAATGAAATTAAATTATAATGGTGTAGATATCATTGTTGATCGCTGGGTTACCTTTTTAACAGAAAACTGTGTAACTCGGACATTTTAATGCTGCATTGTTTCGTTCACTGTTTTCTGTGTGGGATTTCGTCAGATATGGAATATCTGTTCTATACTGAGTAATAATCTACCTTGTATTAAACGTGAAAATTCAAAATTGGATATATATTGCGAACAATGTCTTTTACTGTATTAATGATTGGTTTACTGCTAATAGCTTGTCCTGAAATTTTAATGAAAGTCAATATATGAAATTCAATACATCGCACACATTAACGATACACTTACTCAAACAATTTGCAAGCCATGGTATTTAAGCCGTAGAAACTGTGAAATATCTAAGTTTACCTACTAATCATAATTTAAATTTGAGATAACGTATCCCTGTCTTACTTAGCGATTGGGTACTGCCACGTTTGCGATTCACACATTTGCAGCAATAGATAATCATGGTTCGATTAAACTTGTACACTTTGCTAATTTCATTTCCTTAACGGGAAAACGTATTAGAGCTCAGAAGTGAGTAAGAAGAATTATGAGTGTGGTAAGAGTAGAACCTCCTGCATAGAGCTGTTCAAGAAGTTAGGGTGACCGAATATACGTATAGACACAATCATATCCTTTGTAGTCACAAATTACAGTCGATTTTAAGCAGATAGCAAAATACACAATTATGCCAGTAAAACAATATCTTCGCAAAGATTCCAAGTCGTTTTACATAAAGAAGTCCCATATTCAGGGATACATATCTTCAAGAAACATCTAACACATCTTAAATATTTGCCAAGGGATAAAGATTAATTTCAAGATTTAAAAAAAAATTGATTTACAATTTATTCACGTACATAGAAGAATTTCTATGAAAAATATCCACAAAATAATTGCTAATATTTTGTGTAAATGCAGTGGGGATCACTAATTATTTGCTGGTTGCATCTATTTTACTATGCAAGGTTTCAAACTTCAAGATCGGTAATGGGTTGGTACAGAGAGTGATTTTATAACGAGAACTTAGGGTGGCAGCAGTTTCCAAAGCCCTGAAACATGTGGTTGAAGCAAGATAGTCAATAGGACGGGTGCCTACTTCAACCGCGTTTATCAGTGTGTTTGAGGCTGTTGCTACCCTATGTTCCTTACATCAGATCCCTATCTGTACCAACATCTTAACGACCCTGATGTTTGAACCTTTTTTTTTAACTTTTGCGTAATGATATTGCTGTGCATTGACTCATTTCCACATCCCACAGACTCAATCACTTATACTGGGGTCTATGAAGAATGATGGTACTATAGTTTAATCTAAGCCACCAGATTATTTACCATATCAACACGCGTTAACAAGGTATACACACATTCGTTCTTATGGGAAAGTCGGAGTGGAATACTGTCCATACAAAAGCTCTTTAAAAGACTCAGAAATCCTGCGATGGTTTTATTTTCTTTTGTAGTTTCCATGATTCTAGTTACTCCTGACACCTGTGAGACGTTCTGTAGGGATTGCTCTTTCAACGTATTTTCTCATAATTTGTGTCTTCACCTATAAGCGCCATTTCCGTATCCGATCGTAGGCGCTCACCATGGGGGATGTTAACCCCTCCATGGTGACGTCCCGGGGAGACGAAACTGAGGTGGTTTCCCGTTTCCTTTCCCAGTGTGACAGTGTCCGTATGTGTGCGTGACTGTGAAAGTGTAAGTGTTCAGAGTAGATTTTGTGTTTTGCATGAGAAATTAAAGAAGTGAGTTGGTCAAACCTTGTGCGTGGCCGTTCAGGCTAACACTTCTAAAACACACCGAAAGATCGGCTACGGTTAACATCCCCATCACCATCAAAAGTGTCGTATGCCGTCAATCCATATGCACTGCGAAATGGTATGGAATTGTAGTGTTTCACCCCGTAAAAAGAATGTTTTAATACACTAATCACTAATTTTTCCGCTAACACCAAGATGGATGGACCAGATATGTGGAAAGTTAACATTTATACTTCGAATAAAGAGGGGTTCTTATGCTTAGTCCATTAATCAAAGAATAACTACACTTTTGTGACATTTAATGTACACAAAACATTTTGACAATTACAAGGACATCATGGGTGTAGTCCACATGCGCTGCGGAATGGTTTGGGATTTAACCCAGAACTTTGGCGTACAATATAGTGGTTAGGAAGTGTGCACCACCACCTCTTCTACCCTGCCGACCAATACCTGATGACGACCACCAGGACTAGAACCAGCCAACCCCGTGTCAGCACCGGACACCACTATGGCACTGCAACCAGCTGAGCCAAGTGTACAGAGATGACTTCCTTTGCACTGAAAATTGGATCACTGAATACTTTGTTTAGACTGTATTTACCTTTATCATATTGACGGAGCGTGGTGGGTGAGTGGTTAGCGCTCTGGCCTCGTATTCGGGAGGACGGCGGTTCGAATCCCCATCCGAGCATCCAGATTTGGGTTTTCCATTATTTCCCCAAATCACTCCAGGCGAATGCCGGGATGCTTCCTTAAAAAAAAGGCCTAGGCCGAATTCTTTACCGTTCCTTGTCCCCAGTCTCATCCCGCCTCTAATGACCTCGACGTCGACGAGGCGTAAAGCCATAAGTGATATATAAGACTAGAGAAATAAGGTGCCGCAATGATTCTTATATGAATTCTTTTTTCCTTCGTACCATTAGGGATTGGAATGCACAACAAAGAGATTAGCTTTGGTGCTGTGCACCCTCTGCACCCACAATTTTGTGAATTGCAGAGTATACATGTAGATGTGTATATATATATATATATATATATATATAATATTGGCGCTAAACTAAGTGGTGAGGGGAAGAGATATTAGTGAAATGGAAGGATTTTTTAATGTGTTGGTGTGACTGGACATATTTAAAAACATGCCTTCCAAGCATTAAGAGCTAATCCTTTGTATTTTTATCTTTTCAGCATTAAAATAAAAGCTATGGATGTATACCAGAGAATATCCTGTACCATTCATCGCCAACACGAGAAACATAACACCAAGATCAAAAACAGATAGACTAGAAATTTCTGTAATCGTAATGTAGCTCATCTACTGTTACAACCAATGCAGATGTCCAAGCCATCTCGAATGAATATTCAATTAATCAGTTTTTTATCAACTTGAGTTCCTGCGTACGGCCATAGCACCGCGTCATCATATTCAAGAGCCACTTTGCACCCTCCAGCTTTGACTTATTGTGACTTGTGTACTTGGCTCTTCCAAGAACTACTCAATAGAGTTGTGTTACAAGCGTACCAACTCTTGAAAGGTGTGTTCGGTGAGCCATCTAGTGATCTCATTGAGAAGCAGTGCCTCTCGTTCCAAGAAAAACGACTTCGTTTCGTTATCTGCCATGACACAGCCAAAGAAATCTCTGCTGGAAGGAATAATAGCACAGAAATATTTACATCTGTGTAAGCTCTGACCATTTGAAGATGCTATAAGTTCTGCCAGATTAAAATACACGTGTTCTTAAAATTCAGCTGTAAGCTCTTAACTGATGCACTAAATAGGATCATAACGCATCAATTAATATTTTTGTATGGACATCTTCTGCTACAATTTTTCAGCATATTTCACAGATATGTTGTTATCAAGAAGAATCCACGCAGTCGACAATTTTTTACCGTTCTTCATTTCTTCTTTCAGGTCTTCATTCACGGGCTAAAAATGATATCTCACTTTTGCTGAACACCTACTTGAATTCAAACATCAACAAACTAAAATAGAAATGGATCCACAGATATTAAGAATTATTAACTATATAACAAAATATAATACATGAACATTTTCTCAGATAGAAGATTTTAAAAGAAATAATCCTATTATATAAAACGCTAACGTGGCGTCTGCGTGCGTCGTCTATAGCTGTTACTCCTATTGGCCAGAGAACGGCCAATCATCAACCACCATATTACATTCGTACCACCATCTTGCTTTTCGTTTATTTACAGCTAGACGCAGAAATTCATATAAGGAGACGGAGATGCAATATTTACGCTATTTTATCTGTATCAGTTAGACGCAGAAATTCATGTAAGGAGAAGGGGATTCAATATTTACGCTATTTTATCTGTATCTGTTATGAGGACTAAGTTAAACCATAACCTAAGAATTTTTTTGGCAGAAGGTAAGAAGCATTGAAGTTAATTAAAAACTAGGAGAAATGTACATAATGCGAAATGTATTTGTCACATAAATAACAGTTACCCGTTTACGAAATTATAGTCTCCGTAATCTAAAGTGAAATGCATTTTTTTATTTTAAAATCCTAACAAAATACTCTGATAATCTAAAGAGAATAACGTATTCGTATAACTAAAGATATCATTAAGGATGACTTATTCGTTTCTCCTTATAAGCTTTTCCATAATAAATTCCTACTACCATTATATATGATACCCTTAGTTTTTGATACAAGTGTTAGCTATTAAATGAGATTTAAGACAACTTTTTTATCAGATTTAAATCATCAAGGATATGACACTCGCAATTCAACAACGATATTATTGCCGCAAAATAGCAGTGAGCAGTGATATTATAAATACTGAGAGTAGGGGAAAAAAATTAATACCAGGCAATTATATGTCACAAAGTTACAATTATTACGTTTTATTAAATTTACATATTGCTTTTTATTTATCTACGACAACCAGATGCAGAAATTAATGTAAGGAGAAGGGTTTTCATTATTTACGCTATTTTACCTACCTCAGTTGTAAGCACCAGTTTAAACCGTAAACTAAGAATTTTTTGGCATACGATAAGAAACAATGAGGTTTATTAAAAACTCAGAGAATCGTACTTACGTAATCGCGACATGTATTAGTCAAATAAATAACAGTTTTTTGTTTTCGAAATTGTAATCTCCGTCATCTAACGTAAAATGCATTTATTTATGTGAGATCCTAACTAAGTGCTCTGATAATCTAACCAGAGTAACGTATTCATATAACGAAAGATATAATTAAAAAAGATTATTTTTCTTATAAGGTTTTTCAGAATGAATTCCTACTACCACCATAGGTGATACCCATCATTATTCATTTGAGGGTAATAGAGGCTATGATTTTCGAACGCAATATTAGTTTACCAGAATCGCAACTGACACATTTTGTTACAGCATAATTCACTCTGAAACGAGTTTTACAAACCAATTAAACTGCTTTCATAAGCGCCATGTTACTAAAGGTATTAATTAATGCGGGTGGAAGTAGTTTCATATTTAACGTGCTGAATTGTGCCTGGGCCAGGCATAAAACTGATATTACATGGATAGCAAAAGTTTTTGGAATTCCTAATCTGATTTTATTTAATTGGTTCCTTAGTTCCGGCGTCATTAATTCAGTAGAAGTTACTACTGTATGGCTATGTGAACGGCAAATGAAATATGTAGAACTTTGCAAAATCAAGGTCATTAGTATTATGTAATATCAGTTCCGTTTAATTAACCAACTGCAAAAAAAATGAGCTGCCAGAATAATGCGTTCAAACCGTCATTTTTGACGGGCTCGAAGCTAGTCCTATTATATAAAACGCTAACGTGGCGTCTGCGTGCGTCGTCTATAGCTACTACACGGATTGGCTACCGAACGGTCACGTGACAGACGTCACTCGCCAATCAACAGCCACCATATTGTATTCCTTCATTCATGTCGCGTTTTGTTTATTTACTACAGTTAGATGCAGAATCTCATATAAGAAGAAGAAGATTCAATATTTAAGCTATTTTACCTGTATCAGTTAGACGCAGATATTCATGTAAGGAGAAGAGGATTCAATATTTACGCTATTTTATCTGCATCAGTGATAAGGACTAGGTTAAACCATAACCTAAGAATTTTTTAGGCAGAAGGTAAGAAACAAAGAAGTTTATTAAAAACTAGGAGTAACGTACGTAATGCGAAATGTATAAGTCAAATAAATAACAGTTATCCGTTTTCGAAATTATAGTCCCCGTCATATGAAGTGAAATGCATTTATTTATTTTAAAATATTAACCAAATACTCTGATAATCTAACCAGAGTAACGTATTCATATAACGAAAGATATAATTAAAAATAATTCTTTTCCTGAATAAATTCCTACTACCATTATAGATGATACCCTTAGTATTTGATACATGTGTTAGCTATTAAATGCGATTTAAGATAACCTTTTTATTAGATTTAAATCATCAACTGTATAAGCCATGTGACACTCGCAATTCAACAACGATATTACTGCCGCAAAACAGCAGTGAGCGGAGATATTAGAAATACGGAGAGCAGGTGAAAAAAATTAATGCGAGGCAATTATATGTCACAAAGTTACAATTAGTACATTCCTTTAAATTTACATATTGCTTTTTATTCATGTAAATGTAAGGAGAAGGGTATTTATTCTATGTTTACATTATATTACCTGTATCAGTTAGATGATGAGAAACAATGAAGTTAATTCAAAACTCAGAGAAATGTACGCATCGCGAAATATATCCACCCAGATAAATGACCGTTATTTGTTTTTGATATTATAGTAAAATTAAAGTAAAATGAATTTATTTAAATAAATCATAGTAAAATACCCCGATAATCTAACCACAGTATGGTACCCTTATCACGAAAATATCATTAAAAATGGTTGATATTTGCTTTTCCATACAAGTTTTTCCAGAATAAATCCAGACTACCGCCATAGGTGCTGCCTGTCGTTATTCATATGAGGGTAATAAAAGCTATTTTTCGAATGCAACGTTGTGGAGGTTGTGGCTAAGTAGACCAGATTCGTAACTGAAACATTTTGTTGCAGCATAATTCGCTCTGAAATCAGTTTTACAAACCATTTAAACTGCTTTCATAAGCGCCATGTTACTGAACGTATTAATTAATGCGGGTGAAAGTAGTTCCATACCTATCGTGCTGAATTGTGCCTGGACCAGGAATAAAACTGATATTACATGGACAGCAAAAGTTTTCGGGAATCCTAAATGTTTTTAATTTTATTGGTTCTATACTTCCGTCGTCATTAATTCAGTAGAAGTTACTGCAATATTGCTATGTGAACAGCAAATCAAATATTTAGAACAGTACAAAATCAAAGAACTTATCATTACGTAATAACAATTCCGTATAATTAACCACTGCAAAAAAAGGAACTGCCAGAATATGGCGTTCAAACCGTCATTTTTGACGGGCTCGAAGCTAGTAGTTTTTATAAATTCATAAAAAACGTATAAAGCATTTTCAAAATGATGTCTCAATTGTGTAACCGAGAGTGGTGGGTGAGCGGTAACGCCTGGCCTCGTATTCTCTACATCCAGATTTGGGTTTGCCATGGTTTCTCTAAATAACTACAGCCGAATGACGGGATGGTTCCTTCAAAAGGACACGGCCTATTTCCTCAACTTTCCTTGCTCTCTCCCCCCTCCTCCCCAATCCTTTCCGCCTCTAATGACTTTGATGAAACGATAATAGTCGCATGCAAATGACCATGGGTGTATTATAAAGCCATGAAGTCTCAATCGGTTTGAAGTATGTATGATCATTTTAAGATTCTTATTAAACATCTAGGTTACAAAAATATATGAAGAGAGCTGACAGTAATACAACAGAAACATATATGCCAATACAGATTACATATAAAAACTAGGGGAGTTTACACTTCAGATATGCTACATTGTGAGCATTTTAGATTCTATCACTTCTGTGATCATAAGTATTAATGACAATCCAACTTAAGTTTTCTGTAGAACATAAATATGAGTGCATTAATATTTAAAATATGAATTAGAAATCTATTAATGATAATTTAAATTATGGGCTACATATGCTTTACTCTTTAATTTTTTACACTTCGGATAAGAATCAACTCAATTTTATCATGTATGTTTGCTTAAATGCAACTAGTGATTTATCAATCTTTGAAATCAAAGTTATCTCCTTTACTTTAAAAAGATAAAACGATTTCCTAAAATTGATATAAATTATGGTATTTCTTCAATGTTCGGGTACATAGTGATAATGAAAATACGTATATATACGTATATATTGAGATCTAGATTTCAACGTCCATAAACCACGTTGTCCGGTCAGGATATAAAGGGGGGGGGGGGGAAAGCTGCGCTGGGCTATCTTTCGGAAGGAATAGGAGAGGGTACTTGACGAGCTATGTAGTGATTCATTAATTTTATTTGGAACAGTTAAAATTGGGCATAGAATATACAACAGCAAACGGATATCGGCTGCTGTGCAAAGTGCGGCCAGTAGAAAAAACTATTACTTCGGAATGAAGATGTGATTAGGGGACATCCATAAATCACGTGAGGTGTTTTTCCGGATTTCCGGACCCCCTCCCTCTCCTCTGGTGAGATCTGGTCCCTGAGAACCCCCCCCCCTAGTAAACACCCCCGAAACTTTTGGATTTTGGAGACCTTTTTTTTAGTTCACAACCCCCTAAAATCGACTATCGCGCAATTTGTAAATTTTTTTTTCTTCTTATTTTAGCTCTACAGTACAAACAATTTTTCGCAAAACTCACGTGAGGTTTCCGTAGACTCCCCCCCCCCCCTTTTCACCTCACGTAATTTATGGATGCCCCCTTAATGCATTTCTCAGGCATTATATTCAAGAAAAAGTGTACGCGAAGCAGATAAAACAGGGAAAACAAAAGTAACACAATACAGATAGTCGGGTTACGTGCTGTATAAGCAGAAGTGTAGCAGCCATCTTTAAGGTGAATGTCACTTCCGCAGGCGGTACACATGTTCATTTTCAGGGACCTGTATTGGCTGAAGATGCAGTTAGATTGAAATGCAGCCTGGACCAGAATTATTAGTAATATTCCATGGCGTATAGTGGATTCTGAGTGAATAAGGTGGCTGCCATACCGGCTAGAGACATCTGCTGCTGCTAATTCAGTAATATACTTACCCATGTTGTGTTTAGTTTGAATGGCAGCCTGGACTAGAATGACTATTAATATTCCATGATGCTTAGTGGATTCTTAGTGAAGAAGACAGCGGAAACGCCAATTTCTGACTATAACGACGTCACAGGCGACTCAAGACGTCTATTAAGGGGGTAGGTACACCTAACAAATACTGTACAAATATTTGATAAAGTTGAGATGTCATTTTCTCCAAATCTATTTAAATTTGAGGGTTCAAATTCATAGCTCCATAGAACTGTTATAGCTTGATATAAAATTGATTTTTAAAATAAAAATATTGTTTAACAATAGGATAATGTACCATCCAAATTGACAGTGAAAAATATGTTGTTGTGAAGGGTTTTAAAGACAGAAGGCATAGATAATATTTGAAATTTTTCAGAAATGTTCTTTTAATATTGTAAACTAATATCAAGGCAACAAGTTGAACCTATAATATAACATATTTAACTCTATATTTTTATTAATAATATTTTTTGTCAAGAAATTAAATTTTTTGCTTAAATATAAAGGCATATTTTTCATTTGGGAAAAGCTTCATACACAATAATGGTTCAGACTGTAGTACTTAGCATGTAGAACATGTCCTGCAAATTTGAAAAAGATCTATGTATTTGGAAAAAAAGTTTAAAAGCGTTTGATGAAATGCTGTTTTGAGATATTCAAGGTTAAAGTGGGTGTGGCAGTAAGATTTAAATGGCTGTCACCGTGCAGAGCATTGCTTAATCACACATAATTCCCACCCTGTTAAAGATATTGAAATAATTTTTTCACTAAAATGAAGCCAAAACTATAAACTATTTTTGTGAATAATAAAAAAAAACTTTTTTTTTTTTTTTTGAAACCTGATAAGTGTACCTACCTCCTTAACGCAAAGTAAGTAACGTGCGTAAACGTATGATTCGGCGCGGACTACACCTTTCGTTACATTTTTTTCCGGCTTACCGTTACACTTCTTCTCAAGAGTAAGTGTCAAGGAAGCAGCTAGCCGTATTTCAATCTGAAATAACTTTTTTTTCTATGGCCGTACTTTTCACAGTAACTCTGATATCTATTTACTTAATTTAATTACCTCTGTATTTTGGATACGCTAAATACTTGCAATGCCGTGCACGCTTCTTACATGAAGGCATAGTGCTCAGGCAGCACGGGACCCGCGTGTTTTAATTAACTAGTGCTGCCAACTCTAAAAAATATTTTATTGTAAATCTACGTTTATAAAATGCTAAAGTTTTCAGAAAATGCTGAAACAAATGTCAAAAAATTTAAAGGGCACATTAACGTGGCTACCAGAAAGGCTAGGCGCAAATTGAGACGCGTATAGCGCGTGTGACATGACGCCACACGAGCTGTTTCCAAGTGGCGCGCGTACACTCGCGTCTGAAAATACACGACACGCGAAGAAAACATTTTTTTTTTATTAACATTTGTCGTTATTTAGAACCAGATGGAGCCAAACACGAGTTTTTTCCTTGCTGAATAAGAAATTTAAGTAAACTAACGAGTATATTTTGTCTAAAAGGAAAAGCGGATGAGGATTAAAAATTCATCACAGTTGATATTGGAGCTGTGGGCAGATTTATCAATGGAAATGTATTTGCGAGTAGTGCATCGGGCATGAAAATAATGAAACATGTACTACTTCTGTCTCCTGCAAGTATACTTACGATTGCTAAGCCAATGCCGCACGTTTGTTTTTGAGAGACAAGGTCCTGCTTTTAACAGAAAATATACAAGGATGCCGGTGGCGTAGCTAGGTCAACAAGGGCAAAGGGCACCGGTGCAAAAAAAATTTATTGATGAGCTTACGGGCCCCCCTCAGCTGCGTTCGGGAGCCCCCTGAAAGTGGGGGCCACGGTGCACTGCACCGCCTAGCCCTATGGTAGCTACGCCCCTGAAGGAGGCATGTAACTCAAAATTATGAAATAGTTTCCAAGTTAGTAATGGTAGCAGAAGATGTGAACGATACCACACTGAATCACTGCATGAACAAGAAAACAGCTGATGAATTTCATCGAGTGTTTCCACAATTGAGGAGCAGTTCCGTGGCAAGGTCAATCTGTTATGATTGGAAAATATTGACAACATACTACAGTTCATTTGTGTAAGTTTTACATTCTACTGCTTATGTGGGGACATATTAGAATGAACCTTACTAATTAGAAATCCTTTCCTTAGTATGTACGATATGTATTTACGAAAATTGTGAAATATCTACTTGTGGAAACATAGGTAACATCATTCAGATTAAAATTATTTGCAGTGACAACCCAAGTCCGATTCTTCAGATTTTTACATGTTTTGTATAATAATGCTCTTTGTGCTACATCACTGCCTCTATCAACTTTTTTTTTTAATAGGCAAAGATTAGGGGGTTAACAACAACACCACGCGACTGTGATCAGACAAGAGTCGCGGCGCGTAGCGTCGTGTTCCCAAAATGCGCTGTTGTATTTGATTCCGTAGTTTACAAAAAAAAAAAAAAAAAAAAAAAAGCTTGTGTGCTGCGTCACCTCACACGCGCTATATGCGTCTCAATTTGCGCCTCGATCTTAGCACCGCGCGACTGTAAACAGTCGCGTAGCGTCGTGTTCCCAATGTGCGCTGTTGTATTTGATTCCGTAGTTTACAAAAAAAAAAAAAAAAAAAGCTTGTGTGCTGCGTCACCTCACACGCGCTATATGCGTCTCAATTTGCGCCTCGATCTTAGCACCGCGCGACTGTAAACAGTCGCGTAGCGTCGTGTTCCCAATGTGCGCTGTTGTATTTGATTCTCTAGTTACAAAAAGCGCGTTGCGGTGCGTCACGTCACACGCGCCTAGCCACAAATCTCTACCAAAAGTAAACTCTACCGTGGACGTTACTACCATTCAACACTTCTATCAAAATTAAATCTTACCAAAAATGTTAATACCAATAAGCAATACTACTAAGAGGTCTGTAAAAATAAATCCTACCAAAAATGACAATACTAATAAACAATACTATCAATGTTATTTCTACCCAATAAGATCTCTACAATTTGAGAACACTACCATAAACAACTTGTTAGATATTTGGTTCCTTGAAATAGTTAGTCCTAAGAATCAAGTTTCACTTCGTTATTCTCCCTTGCTCTCCATAATACAAACTGGCGTCGGTTGGATCCGAAGATACTAAGAGTAAATCTAAACAAATGTTCCCGCGATTAAACTCGCACACTTCCTAGAACTACTGATTGACAACAACTTTCAAGGTAAACTCGTCTCTGCCGTTCGCTTTATATAGGCGCTACAGAAATTTCCATTATAAAACAAAGAAAGACGACCGATGTTTCTCGAAGTTTAACAATCGTCAAACAATTAAATAACATTAAACAATCAGAATTAATACAAAATCATTCACAGTCACCATAAAATACACGGAAATGAAAATCATATTAAAGCTATTTACAAACAAACAGTCCAAACCGTTGCAAATTATCCTGCAAACATCGTAGCTCACATCAATACAACAATTACAAACTTTTAATTAATCAATTTTTATATATAATACTGTCCTTGAATATATTATGTAGCATTTTACATAGAATCTTTCCATAAAATAATGTTCATTTACACAAATTCACGGTTAATTACATGAAAATGTTGAAAAACATATTTAGTCAACTCCCAGCATGCTAAACACAATTTTTAAAATACAATTTCATAAAGGTCTGGGTCTGAGGTCTATATAATCTCTATTACAGGAATCTCCCAAACGCAATATCTACCATAAATATGTATACCACTTTTACTCTCTTCTAATCACAAGCCTACCATTAACAACGAAATAAGTAGACCTACCAAACTAAAACATTATACTCAACATTCCATAATCCCAGAAAAATCTTGCTGTA
>JARYHS010013156.1:0-50975 GCA_031002005.1 Vandiemenella viatica | reverse complement strand
AGTTATGCTTCGGAAGGTGGACCAGTGTTGTTAGGAGTTCTGAATGTATTTTTGACTTAGCTGGTTGCGGGCGGTAATGTAGTTACGGACTGTTCGTTTGAGCTGGCGGTGGAGGATGAGGTGCTGATGATCATGAGTGCGTTGATACATGCGGAAAAGGCGACGTGAGAGATGAAGGAGTTGGAGGGCTCGGCTTGGTAGTGATGGTTTGTGATGGGTGATAGGTGTCAGGGGGATATGGGCGTCAGTAGCGTCAGTGGAGATATTCGGCGGTTTGCAGTAGGCTGTTTGCGTCGGTGATATTTGGTTTGTCTGCGTCTATTTGGCTATCGATAAATTTTCTGTAGTTATGCCAGTTGGTTTGGTGGTAATTCTGAATATGGCGGTGGGGTGTAGGATTGGGTGGGCGGGGTGTGTTAGGGGCATTGTATTTGATGGAGAGCATGATCGGGAGGTGGTCGCTGCCGATGGGATCCAGAACATGAAGGGTGGTGCGGGTTAGAATATTTGGTGAGGTAATTACTATATCAGGGGTTGTGTTGGATTCAGGGCGCGTGGGTGATGGGATGTTAATGATGTCACCTCTCATGGCTGCTAGGGTGTGATGGAATTGGCGGAGTTCTTGTTGCGTGCAGCTATGAATATTGATGTCTGCCATGATGATATACGAGTTCTAATGGTTGTCTATGTAGGCTATGAAATTGATTGGTAGTGGAACGCGGGGTCGGATGTATATGATGACGAGGGTGACTTTAAGGAATTTAAGGAATACTGTGGTGATGACATGTTCGGATGGATGATTGAGGGGTGGGTGAATTTGGGTGGAGATATGATTTTGATAGCCGATGGGCACGCCTCCGCGCGCTACTCCTGTGGGGTTATCTGACCTGATGAGGTGGTAATGGGACATACGAATTTGGTTGGAATGTTGTTGGAGGAAGGTTACGTTTAAAATGAGGCATTGGATATCGTGTGTGGTGAGGGTGTGGCGGGAGGAATTGGAAGTGGGTGTTGTTGTGGGAGTAGGTGGCATTTATGTGGATTCCAAACACAGCTCAGGCTGCTATAGAAATTTGTGCGAGTGTGTGGTCTCGCGATAAAGGGTTGAGATTTTGTAGGGTTATGGTTATAAATCGTAGGAGATCTATGGTTGATGGGGGCCGTATGAAGTTGCTGGGTGGTGTGGGAGGGTCAATAGGTCAGAGGGGTACGATGAGTTCAGGTTTCCCCGCAGGGGCCTGGTACACAAGTGCCAGGTACGGGTTTGGCGAACCCGCGGTGCCCGAGCTGGAAACTTGTGAGCGCCGCAAGTTTCCCACACCGTAAGCTCCTACCATGCTTCAACGACCACCGTAGGGCGTGGCGGTGGTACGTTGTGTGCCTAGGAGAACGGGAATCTTGGCTTCATTGCCCGGATTGCGAGGACGGAACAAACCTCTATAAAAAAAACCCTCAACCTCAAGGTCAGACACGTGCCGAGGAGGCGAATGAGTGATGAGGGAAATCACTCGCTAGCGTGCAACCTCAGGGGCACCTGCGCACCCTTGTTGTATTAGCATTTCGTTTTAAATTGGTAATACTCGTGGGACCAAAATTAAGACTCACAAGAATACCAAACCAACCTGCGGTACGGGTGTGCCGCAGGCTAATATAAATACACCCAGTTCAAAGAAACGGGTGAGGGTTGATAGCCCCCCTGCATCTGACAGTGACAGTAACAGAAAAGTTTGTTCAGTACAGAACGCTATTGTAATTATGGAAAAAGTTGAAGGAACCTTTGAAAAAGTGTCACCCTTCTACATCTCAAAGGGTCTAGAGGGTCTTTTTGGTACCCTTAACACTGTTAAAAAATTGAGGAACGGGACACTGCTGCTGGAAACAGTCAGCAGTAAGCAAGCTACTCAACTGCTAAATTGTAAGAAGTTCGGGGAGTTCGCTGTAAAATGCGAACTCCATAAGTCCTTAAACAGTAGCAAAGGCGTTATCACTTGCCGGGATATCATGGACCTAGCAACAGATGAGCTTCTTACCGAATGGAAATCTCAAAAAGTGATCGAGGTACGTCAGATCACACGAAGGGTAAATGGCAATCTTGAAAAGACTGCCACCTTCGTCCTGACGTTTGACACTCCAGTATTGCCCAAGACTATCAAGGCCGGATATATAAACCTTAACGTCCGTCCGTATGTTCCGGACCCTATGCGCTGTTTCCAGTGTCAGCGGTTCGGACATACGACGGCGCCATGTAAGGGAAACCCCACCTGTGGAAACTGCGGGAAGGGCGCACACGTGCCGGGTGTCAGTTGTACGCTTCCACAGGCTTGTGTCAACTGCTCCGGTTCGCACCCCGCCTGGAGCAGGGAGAGTCAAGTGTATCTTGATGAACGCAAGATACAGGAGCTGAAGACCCCCAACAACAACAACAACAACAACAGGAGCTGAAGACCAAAGAGCGGATTCCTTACGGGGAAGCTATGAAGAAGGCTAAGTTACTTGCCGCCCCAGTATTTACAACTAGTTTTGCTAAGATGGCTTCAGCTCCCGTCAGGAAGCAGAGTGTTGCTACCCAGACGTTCGTTGCAGACATGGGCACGAGCACTACGTGCTCGTGTCAGTGTAAATGCGGTGCAAAACCCGCTAAGGTCATAACTCCTAAGACCGCGGACGTCGGTAGCAACACGTCTGCGACCTCGATCACACCAGCAGCAGTGAAACAGGACCCACCAGCAGTAGCAGTGAAATTACCAGCACCTCCAATACCACCACGTGCCGTGAAAGCAGTAGCACTACCAACTGCTATCAATGTTCCTGAAGGCGACTTGAAGACACGGGGTCCGAGGTTTAGGCTGACGGACCCGACTCAGTTCGTTAAATCTCCCTCTTCGTCCCCTCCCAGATCACCTGGTAAAAGGGAGAAAAAGGGAAAGAGTTCGAGGAAGAAGGAGGGCAAGGAGGTAGTCGAGGAGGACGCTGAGTCGGAGACGTCAGACTCTTCAGAACCAGAGGAAACTGCAATGCTGGTGGATGAGCCTGATCCCGTCCCTCAGCGGGCAATGACCAACGACCCACCCGAACCGAGGCGGGTGAAACCAATTTTAGGCAGATCGGTCTAATTTTAAGACTGATGGGTTGCCTCTTTACAGCCACCCAATCCATATGCATGGTTTTCATTTTTTGTATTGTTATTATTCTTGTCTGTCTGGCCCATACACAGCCAGCAAGACATGTAGTGTTTTTTATCCTCTTTTGAACCTGTTTGGCCCCTTTACAGCCTTACAGGTGTTGTACGGTTTTAAGTCATCGTGGTCGCTTTAAAGCCACGTCTGATTTTATGACTTATTTTATTTGCCGTCTGTATGGCCGACCCCTTTACAGTCGACCATGCAGGCAGTATTTTAGTACTTTCTTAAGCGACAGTAATAGCTGGTAATTTTTAGGGCGCTATTGGCCCTGCCGTCAACATGCCCTAAAGCAATTACAATAACGTTTTTAGTTTTAGGGGCAGGCGTTGGCCTGGCCAACGATCAGTCTCTTATTTTTAACAACAAGATCAGCAATGTGGCCAGTGTTTTGAAATTTTGTGTATTGGCCACTCTATTGCCTAAAATTTTATGCAGATTGGCCTAGTTTTATGATGTATGGGTGGCCTCTTTACAGCCACACATCCATTTGCATTGTTTTTATTTTTTATAATTTTAATATCTTATATTTTCTGTCTCGCTGGCCTCTATACAGCCAGCGAGACATGTAGTGTTTTTAATTATTTTGTGAACCGGTTTGACAACTTTTCAGCCATCCAGGTGTTTTATGGTTATCAGGTCCTAGTGGCCCTTTTAAAGCCATGGTTTTTTTTTTTTTTTTTTTTTTTTTTTTTTTTTTTTTTTTTATTTGCTGTCCGTATGGCCGACCCTTGTACAGTCGACCATACAGATGGTATTTTAATATTCTTTTAGCAAAAGTATTAGCTGGTCATTGTTAGGGCGCTAATGACCTCGCTGTTGACGCGCCCTAAAGCCACAAAAACAACAACGAGTTCAGGTTTGATGGGGGCTGGTTTGGATTTGCATTTTGTGGAGTAAGTAGGGTGGTTTTAACTGCATGTGTTGCAGGTTGGCGTCTTTTTCAGATTAGGACAGGTTTTTAAGTAATGATTCTCTTTGCAGTGGGGACAGATAGCAGGGTTTTTACAGTTCTGCGTGAGGTGGTCGTTGTATGTTAAGCAGCGTGCACATCTGGTTGGTTGGGGAGAGGGAGTTTTTGAGGGTTCCACTCTGTGTTTTTGGCGGTAAATTTTGGCCCCATTGCGTAGCAAGGTGTCTATTGTTGATGGATCTTCTGTGAGCACTCTGATCATGTAGGTGGGACCTGAGTTATTTTTGATTCTGAGGGCTTTTCGTATATGCAGGTCTTCATTTGAGTTAAGCTCTGTGACTATTTCTTCTTCAGTGATAGATGGGTCTATCCCGCGGATGACAGCGGTGAGTGTGGGAGGTCTCTTGGGTGGGGTTGGTTGTTTAGGTGCGGGTGGGGTGAGTGTGTTTAAGGTGGCACTATCGCCAAAAGAGGGTAAGCCAATTTTGTTTTTAATTAGCTTAATTAGGTCTGTATTGTTACTTTTGATAATCATTCCATTCTTCGTGGGAATGAGTTGGTGGATATGTATGTTTGGTAAGTGGCGCTTTATAAATTTGATTAGGGTTTTGCTATTTGTGTATTCCGGGAACATTCCTTTCAGTATATATGTGTGGATTGTCTGAGAAGTGGTAGGGGGTGATGGCGTTATTTCCATCGCTTCACATGTGCTAGGAGTGGTTTTTGTTGAGGGGGTTTGCGGAGATGGTGAGGTGCCACATTTTGACTGGTCGTAAGATTTGGCATTGTTTCTAGCTGTTTGTAATAGCTAGTACTCTGTGGAGTTTTTTTGAACGATCTGTGGAAGATGAGGGTGTATTCCTTCAGATGTATTGGGGCTGATGATTGATGTTATGGTGGTAGTGGTGGTGGTTGCGATTGTCGTTGACGAAGTGGCCATGGTATAGAGTGGGTACTGGTAGTTACATTGGGTGGAAGGATGGTATGGTTTATACTCGAAATGTAAACTGCGTTACCGTCACTGTAATATTGCTGGGTGTGACCCATTAGGCTGGCAGGTAGTTGAGAGTCCATTTGTCAGCAGCGGTGGGAGCAGGCGTTGTTGGTCAGCAAACAGGTTTAGGCGGGTAGCAGGTAGGGCAGGTGCTGTTTGATGGTCGGCGTAGTCCAAGAGCGGGCAGGCGGGTGTAGTCCGGAAGCAGGCAGGGGTAGTCAGGTAGTAGGCAGACGGGAGTAGTCCGAAGGCGGGCGTAGTCCGAAACGCGGCAGAGTGTACTCCGAAAGCAGGCGGGAGGAGGGGGGGCGTAGTCCGAGAGCAGGCAGGCAGCGTAGTCGGAGAGGCTGGCAGGTGAGCTAAGTCCGCGTAACAGGCAGGTAGGTGTAGTCCGAGTAGCAGGAGACAGACAGACAACTGAAGTTCGAGGCGCCATGGGTAACCCATGGCGTCACTGGGCACTTTGGGCAACTTTTGCCGCCCCTTTACCCTATTATTTTAGATATATCGTTTTGTGCATTATTCGATAAATGATGGTATTGACCAGTCGCAGCAAATTCGGTGCAGGTGCAGGCAGTCACGTGTCGCACCCAGGGCTGCCAGGCTGACCACGCCACCCATCCCGCCGGCAGGGCCAGGCGCATCACCGGGAGGTGAAGGAGTGAGGAAGTGGGATTGTTGCCACCTAGTCAGTAAATTCGGTTCTTGTCACTTGTCGTTGGTTGGTTAGTTAGTTAGTCAGTTGTTGGTTAGTCTATAGGTTAGTCTAGTCCTTTGATTTGTTTGGTCTAGTGTTCAGTCCACTCCCTCAGAGGCCGGTGATTGGCATTGGCTGGTATCTTGTTTCCATCTTCATTTTGTTTACTGCGTTTGGAAGTAAAAATTGAAGTTAGTTTTTATTTTTATATTGTCGCGGAGTGCAGATGGTGTTTAAACGCGAACGGTCTATAGGTGTCGGCCCACCGCGCAGAAATCCGTTGCCCCGGCAACAAGCGCCCGAGTGAGCTGGTGTGTGTGTCGTAGTGCTGGCAGCGGCCGGACCCCCCACCCCGCTAGCGGGGCGCTCAGCCCGCCCGCTGCCAGTTGCCGCGCTAGTGTTTATGTTGTTGTTTTGTGTAGCCGATACAGGGTGATGGAGGGGGGTCGGGGAGGGATTCTATGTTGGGGATTTGTTCTAGGAGGGAGCGGGCGGCGGGTCGCGTCGCTGCAAGAAGCAAGTATTGGCGGCCGAGCTTCTCTGCATGCTCGAACAGCGGCGCGAGGCCTCCCGCTCGGTATGTCGCAGCGTTGTTCATTTGCATCGCTGTCTCACGGTGTGCCGTCCGTATTGCACGTCTTTCAAGTCTGTCCAGTTGTTTCTGTCTCGTCTTAAGGTGGGTTCCCACGATCCCCGTTAACGGAGGCGAGACGGGACGGGACGAAGTGTAGGGACGACCGCGGGCCGCAGGTAGGCCTGCATTCCTCGCCACCACAACCTCACCACGTTGCCTAGTGTCGTTTAGGCTACCATCCAACATGCCACGTGAAGGAGAAGGAGAAAACGCTCGGGAATGGTGAAAGGATAATTAATTGCCTTTCACTGATTTATAACAGATTTACAATGAAAATAACGTTGCTAGAAATGAATTTAACCGTCAGAAATTGATAACAATATTGGAAACCATAAAAAGAATAGAAACCTATTAAATTGTTTCAGAAGTATTGTTAACAGATTTATGTAATATTGACTTACGCTGCTGTGATACAGTGTACAATCTAGCTTTAAAATACATCAATTTCTGGCTAACAGCTAATTTTGGCAAAAAATTAATATATATTTGTTAACACCAGTAAAATATCTCTCAAATTCAATAACGTTTTTAAAACAGTTGGCTCAATCCTTCAATATAGAAATAAATACTGTTAGACTCATAAAAAAAATTACTTCATTTCTACACGAGTAGTATTCATTGAGAAATGTAAGTGAAAACAAAAAGAAATGGGTACTGAGGATCAATTTGGATATTTCTAACTTGATTGTTCCTTGGAGCATATTGAGTACTAAGTCATGTGTAAATTGCTACACATAATCTAGAATCATGCTGTGACACACAGGCTTCAAATGTTAAATCGCACAGAAACTTTAAAAATTTATCACGTTTAAACCCTCCAAACATGCAAACTTTAAATATATATAAGATGTACTTACCTCGGAATTCTTCGTTTGTTTCGGAATATATACAGCATCCAGAAATGTCGACATGGTACTAAAAACCGGCCAATCAGGTTTATAAATATCTCCTGCACCTCTGCCCGTCTTCATGGAGTCTTTAACTCTACTACATAGCTTCCTATAAGTCGACATAAAATTAACCCTTTTCTTCTTTAATCGGGATGTTACCATCCCTTAATTTACTTTGAATTCTAGTCCACGCATCGTATAAATCGTTTCTGTTTTTATGCTCTGCGGTATTAGTGTTCCATATAGTTGGTTCGTCTTCGTATGCACTCAAAAACTCGAAAATCATTTCATTTGACCACTCCATATTTATCACGCACAAGTCGACAACACAAAAGTACGGACCGAAATGAACTGAAGTGACACATTCACTGGCACTGAGCACTTTACAGCAGCAGAAGGGGAGCGCACCGCTGCTGTAAACCGGTGGCAACATCGCACCGCTACACGCGCCTGTGATCTATACCGACTCAGAGTGGGTAGCTGCGTCTCGTCTCCGCTAGCAGAGGCAGCCCTGTTCCCATGGCGTCCCGTCTCTCGTCTGGCCTCCGTATACCTAGGATCGTGGGAACAGGCCTTTAGAGGGATGGAGGAGGAGGGGATGGCCATATGTTATGTATGTGCGTATTAGTGTTTTTTATAGTAGAGTGAGGATCTTGTGGTTGCGACCTGTCCAGAACCCGTGGAGCAGGTGCAGTGTAGCTAGTCTGCGTTTGGTCTCGTTAATAATTTTGTCATAATGGGCTATGTATTAAAGTTTGCAATCTAGTGTTTTGCCGAGATATTTAGCTGTGCGTTTGAAGTCAACACGCCTGCCTCAGATGGTCAAACGATGCTCACGCAATTTCCGCTCTGGCAGGCGCTGCTTTTTAAATACTATAGTTTGCGTTTTGTCCGCGTTTAGTGTTATTCGCCATTTACAGCACCACTGTTTGAACTCAGCGATCAAATTTTGCAGTGCTATAATGGTGAGGTTATAGCGTGTGTGTGTCGCCCAGTATGCTGTGTCATCAGCGAACAGGCCGAGTCCGGCGGTGGGGGCGGCTGGCCGTGGGGTATCCCTAAAATACAATATATACAGAAGCGGAGAGAGCGCCGTGCCCTGTGGCACTCCTGCTCGCAGCTGATAGATGACAGACAGTGCTCCACCGCCGCGCACTCTCGCCACTCTGTCCGTAATGAAGTTATTCAACCATCGGCAGGCTTGGGGTGGTAGGCCTAGCTCAATTATTTTTCTCTTCATTCCTTCGATCCAAACCGTGTCGAAAGCCTTCCTGACGTCCATGAAGGCGACGGCTGTAGAGCGGTTGGTGGCCATGGCTGTCTGTGCGACTGTCAGCACTCGCAGAATCTTTTCGGTGATGTTGTGACCTGGGCGGAAGCCAGCTTGTTCTGGTGGTAACAATCCGTGCGCGTTGAGGAAAGGATGCAGGCAGCTGACTATGATTCTCTCCATCAGTTTGGAGAAGCACGAGGTCAGGCTGATCGGTCGGTAGTTGTCATTGTTTCATTGCTTTTTCCCCGGCTTGGGGAAGAGCAGGACATGCGCCAGCTTCCAAGATCTGTGAAGATAGCTCAGACTGTAGCTGGCGTTGAAGAGGCGGGCTAGATGGTTATGATATGTAGGTGGTACATGCTTTAGGGCGAAATTTGGGATGTTATTGGGTCCTGGAGCGGTATTTTTTAATTGTTTAATTAAGCGGGAAATTTCTTGAGGGGATATATCGGCGGTTAGAGGATTACTGTTATCGGTTTGGATTGTAACTGGGTGTGGGTGGGTCAGGTAATAATTATATAACAGCATATTTTCTGTTTCTAATTTAAAATTGTTGTTGAAACTGGGTGATGCCGGTGGCTGATGAGTGGCTGCCAGGTGCTGTCGAAACAGCTCGCACTTGGCCGCAAGGTCTGACACGATTACATTGTTGTCGATGAGCGGATAGGAGGAGTGGGAGGTTTTGCCGGTCAGTCTGGCCACGGCTCTCCAAAACTGTTTGGGGTCGCCCTGGCGCTGTTCGTCGAGTCGGTGGCAGTAGTCAGTGCACTTCCGGTCCCGATGTTGCTGTATCTTCTGCTTGACTTGTCGGGCAATTTGATTCTATAGATTCCGGTCAGCTGGATTGTGGGTTCGCGCCCAGGTCCGGTACGCAGCGCGCTTCCGTTGTATGTCCGCAACAATGACCGGCGGCAGGGTGGCCGGGCCGCGCGTAGGCATCGGCGCCTGTGGCACCGCCGCGTCGATCGCCGCGTGTATAGCGCTCTCCAGCACATCACTATACACGTCAATATCGGCTTCCGTAATAAGCGGGAGTGCATCCAGCTCTGGAAGCTCGTTTATTATAGTTTGTTGGTACAGCTCCCAGTTGGTCGCTGACCACTTGTGGACTCGCGGGCGCGCCGACCCAGCCGCAACGGCCGGCGACAACGCCTAGCGAGTAATGACGGGCAGGTGGTCCTACCCAATATCGGGGCCGGTTGCACACTGCAGTGCACACCGTGCTAAAAATCTGGTGGTGAGGATTTTGTCGGGGTTCGTCGCCTGTACCCCCCCTCTGCGGGGCGCAATGCGCGTGAACCCCTGCACGGGTACTTTCGTCGCTGTGAGCGTGGCAGCGAGTTGTCTGCCTCGAACAGTTGCCCGCGGTGCCCAAGCTGGAAACTTGTGAGCGCCGCAAGTTTCCCACACCGTAAGCTCCTACCATGCTTCAACGACCACCGTAAGGCGTGGCGGTGGAACGTTGTGTGCCTAGGAGAACGGGAATCTTGGCTTCATCGCCCGGATTGCGAGGACGGAACAAACCTCTATAAAAAACCCCTCAACCTCAAGGTCAGACACGTGCCGAGGAGGCGAATGAGTGATGAGGAAAATCACCCGCTAACGTGCAATCTCAGGGGCACCTGCGCACCCCTGTTGTATAAGCATTTCCTTCTATATTGTTTTTACTCGTGAGACCAAAATTAAGACTCACAATAAAAACAAAAAACCCTGCAGTACGGGTGTGCCGCAGAATAATCAAAATACACCCAATTCTAAGAAGAGGGTGAGGGTTGATAGCCCCCCCTCTTCAGATAGTAATAGTAACAGAAAAGTTTGTTCGCTTGCGAATGCTTTTATAGTTATGCAACCAGTGGAAGGATCTTTAGAAAAAGTTTCACCTTTTTATATTTCTAAGGGTTTAGAGGGTCTGGTAGGGACCCTAAATACCATAAAAAAGCTGAGGAACGGGACGCTGCTGCTGGAAACAACTTCCAGTAGGCAAGCTACCCAACTCCTGAACTGTGAGAAGCTCGGGGAGTTCGCCGTTACCTGCGAACTCCACAAATCCCTTAACAGCAGCAAAGGCGTTGTCATCTGCCGTGACTTAGTTGACATAGGGACCGAGGAACTTGTTGAGGAGTGGAAGGAACAGAAAGTGGTCGAGGTACGTCAGATCACTCGAAGGGTAAATGGCAGTACTGAAAAGACTGCCACCTTCGTCCTGACGTTTGACACTCCAGTACTGCCAAAGAACATCAAAGCAGGGTACATTAATTTGAACGTCGGTCCGTCTGTTCCGGACCCGATGCGCTGTTTCCAGTGTCAGCGGTTCGGACATACGACGGCGTCATGTAAAGGAAAACCAACCTGTGGTAATTGCGGGAAGGGCGCACATGAGCCGGGTGTTGGTTGCACGCTCCCACAGGTGTGCGTCAACTGCTCCGGGTCGCACCCTGCCTCGAGTAGGGAGTGTCAAGTGTATCTTGAAGAGCGCAAGATACAGGAGCTGAAGACTAAAGAGCGGATTCCCTATGGGGAAGCTAAAAAGAGGGCCAAGTCGCTCGCCGCTCCAATTTTCGGAACTACTTTTGCTAAGATGGCTTCAGCTCCCGTCAGGAAGCAGAGTGTTGCTACCCAGACGTCAGTTGCAGACATGAGCACTAGCACAGCGTGCTCATGTGAGTGCAAATGCGGTGCAAAATCCGCTAAGATCACAACATCTACGACCGCGGACGTTGGTAGCAACACGTCTGCGTCCTCGACCACACAAGCAGCAGCGAAGAAGGATCCACCAGCACTGATACCGAAAACAACGCCACCTCCAATACCACCACGTGCTATCACGGTGGTAGCATTGCGAACTGCTACAAGTGAGAATGGAGGCAATCAGATCCGTGGCCCAAAGTTTAGAATGACGGACCCGACTTACTTTGTGAAATCCCCCTCTTCGTCCCCTCCCAGACTACCAAGTAGTAGGGAGAAGAAGGGAAAAGGGGCGAAGAAGAAGCAGAAGAAGAAGAAGAAGAAGAACAGCCAGGAGTCAACTGAGTCGAAGTCGTCTGACTCTTCGGAGCCAGAAGAAATAGAAATGCTGGTGGACGAGCCTGATCACGTTCCTCAGCAGGCAATGATCGAAGACCCACCCGAACCGAGGCGGGTGAAACCAATTTTAGGCAGATCGGTCCAGTTTTAACACTGATGGGTGACCTCTTTACAGTCACCCAATCCATATGCATGGTTTTTGTTTTTTGTATTGTTATTATTCATGTCTGTCTGGCCAGTATACAGCCAGCAAGATATGCAGTGTTTTTTATCCTCTTTTGAACCTGTTTGGCCCCTTTACAGCCTTACAGGTGTTATACGGTTTTAAGTCGTTGTGGTCGCTTTAAAACCACGTCTGATTTTATGACTTATTTTATTTGCTGTCTGTATGGCCGAGCCCTTTACATTCGACCATGCAGACAGTATTTTAGTACTTTTTTAATCCACAGAGGTAGCTCAGTGTTTTTTTAAGTATTCTGTAAACCTATTTGGCTCCTCTACGGCCATCCAGGTGTACAGCGGTCTTAGTTCCAGGCGGCCCCTTTAGGGCTACATCTTATTTTTGTGATTTGTTTTATGTGCTGTCTGTATGGTCGACCCCTTTACAGTCGACCATGCAGACAGTACTTTTATTATGAATTTTAATCACAGCCTTTGCTGGTAATTGTTAGGGCGCTAATGACCTCGTTGTCGACGCGCCCTAAAGCCACAAAAACAACAACATCGAACAGTTGTGTTGCGGTACCCGAGGCCGAGATTATGCGCATTGAGGTCTGCAAGGATTATCGGCGAGTCGTAAGTGGAGTCGATGTGTTTGATCAGCTCATCGGGCAAGGGGGAGGAGGGAGGGGCGTAGAGGCTGCCTATAGTGACGCGCCGGCAGCCGACCTGCAACTGGACTGCAGCGACCTGATGCTGGTCGAACGCTGGGTCGGTCACTGCAGCGGCGGGGTCCATTCGAGCCATACTCGGTCTTCCTGAAACATAAGAAAGACAATGTATGCTGGAGGTTGTTGTCTTTCGACATTTCTTCCGCGGGGTTAGTAGATGGGGTAAGAACTTTGCTATAGGTTTGTCGGTACTGTTGGCTTGTTTGTAGTTGTCGTCGTTTGTCGGTGTCTTTAGTCTATACAGTCAGGTCCAATGGTCTTCTGTATTGGCCGGGACGAATTTCATACCGGCCGAGCACGCTGATCATCGGATTAGTCCTGGTTTCCGTTTTCCTGTAGAAAGCAGTGGCCAGCACTCGGAATCGGTCTCTCAATTTCATGATGCCGGTGGCTTCATGGAGAGCCGCTGTCGCGAATCGGGGGGGAGGTGTAGCGCACGTTTAAGTGCCCTGTTTTGGATTACCTGCAGTCGTCGCAGGTGAGTGTGAGTGGCGTATCCCCACACTGGGCAGGCGTACTCCAGTAGAGGCCTGACCAGGGTGAGGTATATGCGCACTCCCAGGGACTGTGGCTGTTCCTGTTTCGCAGGGGGTAGAGTTCGTTCAGCCTGGCGCTGGCTCTTCTACTCACATCGTTGACTTGGGTGCGCCAGGTGAGCTTGGAGTCCAGCATTACCCCTAGGTATCTCAGTGAGGTCCTCCAGGGAATGTCGGATCCGTGCAGTCTCAGAAATCGGGCTGGTTGGCCGCCGTTGCGTGGACCGTAATTCCTCGTGAAGATGACTGCCTGGGTTTTGGTGGGATTGACATCGATATGCCATCTCCTAGCCCAGGCCTCCGTCTGTTGGAGGACGCCTTGCAGTCGTGTAGTGGCAACGGCCTTACTCCTGCTACAGGTGATGTAGCACGTGTAATCCGCATACGTGACTGTATGCACGCGATCTGCCGTGTACAGGGTGTATTGGATGGGGCCTAGGACTGACCCCTGGGGCACCCCTGCAAGGACATTTCTGCTGCCTGACTTGACTCCGTCCTCCTTGACATGGAAGGCCCCGCAGGGGCCTGGTACGCAAGTGCCAGGTACGGGTTTGGCGAACCCGCGGTGCCCGAGCTGGAAACTTGTGAGCGCCGCAAGTTTCCCACACCGTAAACTCCTACCATGCTTCAACGACCACCGTAGGGCGTGGCGGTGGAACGTTGTGTGCCTAGCAGAACGGGGATCTTGGCTTCATCGCCCGGATCGCGAGGACGGAACAAACCTCTATAAAAAAACCCTCAACCTCAAGGTCAGCCACGTGCCGAGGGGGTGGATGAGTGGTGAGGCAAACCACCCGCTAACGTGCAACCTCAGGGGCACCTAAGCACCCCTGTTGTATGAGCACTTCTTTCTTATTATGGTTTTACTCGTGGGATCAAAATTCCTTCTTCTCACAAAAAAACCAAAGACCCCTGCGGCCCGGGTGTGTCGCAGGCAAATAAAAATACCCCTAGTTCTAAAAAGCGGGCGAGGGTTGAAAGCCCTCCCCCAGAACAAGTCCAGAGTAACGGAAAGGTTTGTCTAATAGACAATGCCTTTGTGATCATGACAAGAACGGAGGGATCCTTTGAAAAGGTCTCTCCGTTCTACATACAGAAAGGAATTGGAGGGAATAGCGGTAGGTTTGAAGAGCGTGAAAAAGCTGAGGAATGGGACCCTGCTTCTGGAAACATCTAACCACAAGCAGGCTGTTTCACTCCTTAAGTGTGAGAAGCTCGGGGAGTTCGCAGTGAAATGCGAACTCATAAAACTCTAAACTCTAGCAAAGGTGTCATCACTTGCAGAGATTTAATGGATATAGAGTCCGAGGAACTCCTTAAGGAGTGGGGATCAGAAAATGTGGTCGAGGTTAGGCAAATCAAACGAAGGGTTAACGGCAATCTTGAGAAGACTGCCACCTTCGTCCTGACGTTCGACACTCCAATGTTGCCCAAAGCCATCAATGCTGGCTACTTAAACCTAAACGTTCGCCCGTATGTTCCGGACCCGATGCGCTGCTATAAGTGCCAGCGGTTCGGGCATATGACGGCGAACTGTAAAGGCAACGCCACTTGTGGCAAATATGGAAAATCGGCGCATGAACCGGGTGCAACTTGCACCCTCCCACAAGTGTGCATCCCCGCAGGGGCCTGGTACGCAAGTGCCAGGTACGGGTTTGGCGAACCCGCGGTGCCCGAGCTGGAAACTTGTGAGCGCCGCAAGTTTCCCACACCGTAAACTCCTACCATGCTTCAACGACCACCGTAGGGCGTGGCGGTGGAACGTTGTGTGCCTAGGAGAACGGGGATCTTGGCTTCATCGCCCGGATCGCGAGGACGGTACAAACCTCTATAAAAAACCCCTTAACCTCAAGGTCGGATACGTGCCGAGGAGGTGCATGGGTGAGAGGCAGATCACTCGCTAACGTACAACCTCAGGGGCACCTGCGCACCCCTGTTGTATTAGCGCTTCTTTTTAAACTGGTTTTACTCGTGGGACCAAAATTAAGTCTTTCACAAAAACCACCAAACCCTGCGGTACGGGTGTGCCGCAGGCTAAAATAAATACACCCAGTTCTAAGAAGCGGGTGAGGGTAGATAGCCCCCCCGCTTCGGAAAATAACAGTAACGGAAAAGTTTGTTCACTCCCGAACGCTTTTATTGTAATGCAAAGGATGGAAGGGACCTTCGAAAAAGTTTCACCCTTTTACATTTCAAAGGGGTTGGAGGGTCTAGGTAGGGACCCTGAATTCGGTGAAAAAACTGAGGAACGGGACGCTGCTGCTGGAAACTACAACCAGTAGGCAAGCTACCCAACTCCTTAACTGTGAGAAGCTCGGGGAGTTCGCAGTCAATTGCGAACTCCACAAATCCCTGAATAGTTCCAAAGGCGTTGTCACCTGCCGTGACTTGATTGACATAGGGACCGAGGAACTCGTTAAGGAGTGGAAGGAGCAAAAAGTGGTCGAGGTACGTCAGATCACACGAAGGGTTAATGGCAGTATTGAAAAGACTGCCACCTTCGTCCTGACGTTTGACACTCCAGTTCTACCAAAGAACATCAAAGCAGGCTACATCAACCTGAACGTCCGTCCGTATGTTCCGGACCCGATGCGCTGTTTTCAGTGTCAGCGGTTCGGACATACGACGGCGTCATGCAAGGGCAATCCCACCTGTGGCAAGTGTGGCAAGGGGGCACATGAACCGGGAGTTAGTTGCACGCTACCACAGGTGTGTGTCAACTGCTCCGGGTCGCACCCTGCCTGGAGTAGGGAGTGTCAAGTGTATCTTGAAGAGCGCAAGATACAGGAGCTGAAGACCAAAGAGCGGATTCCCTATGGGGAAGCTAAAAAGAAGGCCAAGTCGCTCGCCGCTCCAATTTTTGGGACGAGTTTTGCAAAGATGGCTTCAGCTCCCGTCAGGAAGCAGAGTGCTGCTACCCAGACGTCCTTCGCAGACATGAGCACGAGTACTTCGTGCTCATGTCAATGCAAATGCGGTGCTAAATCCGCTAAGGTCGTTACGTCTAAGACCGCAGACGTTGGTAGCAGCACGTCTGACACCTCGACCACACCAGCAGCAGTAACAACTATTCCACCAGCATCAACAGTAGCAGTCAACCTAAAAGGCACCTCCTATTCCTCCTCGCGCTGGAGCGATACCATCTGCTACCAGCGCCAATGGAGGTGACCAGAAGATCCGTGGTCGGAAATTTAGACAGACAGACCCGACCCAATTTGTTAAGTCCCCCTCTTCGTCTCCTCCCAGACTGCCCAGCAGTAAGGAGGGGAAAAGGCAGAGGAAGAAAAAGAAAAAGAATGGGGAGGAATTTGAAGAGTCCTCTGGGTCGGAGATGTCTGTCTCCGTTCCTGGTCAGGACTGAAACTGAGATGCTGGTGGACGTGTTTGGTCCCGTTCCTCAGCACGAAGTGACCGATGACCCACCCGATCCGGGGCGGGTGAGGCTAAATAGGTAAGGATGGCTCCCATACTCCAATGGAACATTAATGGTTTTATGGCTCACAAAGAAGAGTTACAGCTCTTAGCACGGTCTGATCCATTGTGTCTCTGTCTGCAAGAGACACATTTCAGACCAGTTCACCAACCCGTGCTAAGAGGTTATGACGTGTACCGTAAGGACGATACCGAGGGTGATCGAGCGAAGGGGGGAGTGGCTGTGTTTGTTCGGAACACTGTCCACTCCGAACCTGTAGCTCTCACCTCTCCTTTACAAGCAGTAGCTGTTAAAATATTAGGACCGGTGGAACTGACCGTATGCTCCATATACCTACCGCCGGGATCACCAGTTGACTATGGTCAGCTGGCTGATATTACACGGCAAATCTCCCGGCCTTTTCTCCTATTGGGAGACTTTAACGCGCACAATGCGTTGTGGGGTTCGACCACCAACTGCCCCAGAGGTCGGGAGATTTGTAGATTATTGGAGCTGGAGGATGTATGCATCCTAAACACCGGAGAAATGACACACTTCACTACTGCTACCGGTACGTCCTCTGCCATTGATCTTTCTCTTTGCTCTCCTTCAATTGCGGACTCCGTGCGCTGGGAGGTGGATCGTGACCTCCATGGAAGCGACCACTTCCCAATTTGGTTGCACGTTGAGACTGAACGTCGCGAAAGCATTACGACACGGAGATGGAATATCAGCAAAGCTGACTGGCAGCTTTATAGCCGGTCAGTCATTTTTGAGCATCGCCAGAATATTGAAGAAAAGGTGAAACATCTTACAGATGTGATTCACCGGGCGGCTGATATCTCCATTCCTGGCGGCTCTGGAACGCTGCGCAGAACGCGCGTCCCCTGGTGGAACGACGAATGTCGTTCCGCTATTCAGGGTCGCAGACGGGCCCTGCGTCGGTTTAGGTTGCATCCGACACCTGACAACCTCGCAGCGTTCCGAATTGCTAGAGCCAAGTCGCGTCGTATTATTAAGGAGAGCAAAAGAAGGTCATGGCAGACCTTTGTGAGCACCATTAATCGTTCCACATCGTCAACAAAAGTATGGGAGTCAATCCGCCGTATATCTGGGAGGTACTCTCGACCGCCAGTATCTGGATTACTGGATCAAGGGCGTGTAGTCACCGACGATCGAAGCATAGCGCAGCTGATGGCAGAATACTTCGCTGCCATCACTTCGTCTGCTGGATTGGACCATCAGTCCCAGCAACGTAGAATATCTGCTGAAAGGCAAGCCATTTGCTTCGACTCGTCTGACATGCAGCAATACAACAGCCCTTTTTCATCTTGGGAGCTGGAGTCTGCTCTAAACAGCGCCAAGGACACTGCACCAGGGCCTGACCAGATCCAGTACCAGATGCTGAGGCACCTTAGCAAAGATGCTAAAGAGTACCTCCTGGGTATTTTTAATGATGTTTGGACCGAAGGACACTTCCCCGACTCGTGGAAAGAAGCAACGTTAATCCCGATTTTAAAACCAGGAAAAGACAAGTTGTTGCCAGGTAGTTATCGCAGCATCGCCTTAACGAGCTGCGTTGGGAAGACACTAGAGCGGATGGTGAACCGCCGCCTCGTTTGGTGTCTTGAGTCCCGTAAGCTACTGACCCGTTTTCAGTGTGGATTCAGGAAGTTCCATTCCACCACGGATAACCTGATCCTACTGGAAGCGGCAATTCAAGACGCTTTCATCCGCAGCCAACACCTAGTTGGTATATTTTTTGACATCGAAAAGGCATACGATACTACCTGGCGACATGTTATTTTAAAACAGTTACATGAATGGGGATTTAGGGGAAATCTACCCCGTTTTTTAAAATCATTTTTATCGCGACGTTGCTTCCGGTACCGAGTCGGTAGGGAAGTGTCCGACATTTTTATTCAGGAAAACGGTGTTCCTCAAGGATCAGTTTTAAGTGTGACTCTTTTTGCCATAGCAATTAATAGCATCTCAACTGTTATAAGGAGGCCCATACGGTTCTCCTTATACGTTGACGACTTTTTAATTTTTATTGCATCGTCTAGCCTGAGAAGCGCTGAGCGGCAGCTGCAGCTCACGCTGAACAGGCTGGATGAATGGTCAGTGCACACCGGCTTTCGTTTCTCTGCTGAGAAAACCCGGTGTGTGCTTTTTAGCCGCAGTAGAAGTCTTTTAGCAGAACCTCATCTCACCTTGAGGAACACCGTTTTAAGTTTTAGCGAAACTGTTCGGTTTCTGGGCCTCATTTTTGACACTCGGCTTACTTGGCTGCCACATCTTAAAGATGTTAAAGCCAGAGCCTTGAAAGCGCTTAATGTTCTAAAGTGTCTGTGTGGCAGGTCGTGGGGCGCTGACCGCTCCTGCCTGCTACAGTTTTATAGAGCCTTTGTACGGTCGCGGTTGGAGTACGGTTGCATTGTCTACGGTTCGGCACGGGACAGCTACCTCCGTATTCTGGATAGTGTCCACCATGCAGGAATTCGTCTCGCCACAGGTGCATACCGCACCAGTCCGATACCCAGCATTTGTGCTGAGTCTGGCGAGCCGCCGCTTTCCATCCGCCGGCGTCTCCTCATGGTGCGACACTATATACATATTGCCACAACTCCTGGCAGTCCCGTGTACGACGTAGTTATTCATCCCAACTTTGAGCGGCTATATACCAACCGTCAAAGAGCAACTAAACCGTTCAGCTACCGTACAAAGGCTATATTGGAGGAATATGGGTTTCAGATGCCCTCTTTTTATCACCAGGGTTGGAGTAAATCTCCTCCCTGGCTTTTGAAGAGGCCCAGAACAGTTTTAGAATTGTCGCGGTACAACAAGCTGTGTACCGCCGACAATGTTTTTACCCGTACATTTAGCCATGTTTTAAATCAGTTTCGCGATTTTACCCCGGTATACACGGATGGGTCTAAGCAGGCTAACGGAGTTGGCTGCTCTGTAGTATTCCCTCGAGCGACTTATAATTACAAACTAAATAGCTGTTGCAGCGTGTACACTGCAGAGTGTTACGCTTTGTTAAAGTCGCTCCAGCATATGAAAGTAAGTCGCAGCATGAAGTACATCATATGCTGTGATTCCCTCAGCTGCATCCAGGCCATGGGAAGCATGTACCCAGCAGATCGTCTTGTCCAGGACATACAGGACACCCTCCGATCCCTCCAATCTTCTGGAAAGGAGGTCGTATTCTGCTGGGTACCTGGTCATGTGGGAATCAGGGGGAACGAGGCAGCTGATGAAGCTGCCAAGTTAGCCTGCAACAAGGTCAGAATTGACTTTGATCCGGTCCCAAAGTCTGACCTTGCCTCGGCGGTGAAAAGATTTGTTTCCGACGTTTGGCAGAGGCAGTGGCTGGAGGTAGAGCATAATAAGCTCCGGCTGGTCAAACCGACCGTTCGGCCGTGGAGCAGCTCCTTCCAGCGGGCGAGGAGGGATGAGGTTCTCCTGACTCGCCTCCGTATAGGGCACTGTCCTCTGACACACAGCTTTCTCCTCCGCCGGGAGGACCCTCCGGAATGTGATGCTTGTGGCGTACCTCTGACGGTGCGCCACATTTTAGTTGATTGTGCTTTGTTTTTAGACTTAAGGGCAGACGTTGGCCTGGCGAACGATCTGGCCCTTATTTTAAACAATGAGACCAGCAGTGTGGCGAGTATTTTAAAATTTTGCGTATTGGCCGGTCTAGTGCCTAAAATTTTAGGCAGATCGGCCTAGTTCTAAGATGGATGGGTGGCCCCTTTACAGCTACTCATCCGTGTGCACTGTTTTAAATTTTTATATTTTTAAATTCCTTTTCGCTGGCCACTATACAGCCGGCGAGAGATGTAGTGCTTTTAATTATTTTGGTATCCTGTATGGCCACTTTACAGCCATTCAGGTGATGCACGGTCTTGTGTTCTGGTGGCCCCTTTGCTAAGCCACGTTTTATGTTTCTGAATTATTTTATTTGCTGTCTGTATGGTCGACCCCTTTACAGTCGACCATGCAGTCAGTATTTTAGTACTTTGAGCCACAGTTTATGCTGGTAATTGTTAGGGCGCTAATGACCCCGCTGTCGACGCGCCCTAAAACAACAACAACAACAACAACAACAAGTGTGCATTAACTGCTCCGGGTCACATCCAGCCTGGAGCAGGGAGTATCGTGTGTACCTTGAAGAAAAGAAGGTACAGGAGTTGAAGACGAAGGAAAGGATATCCTTTGGCGAGGCGAAGAAACGGTTTAAGGCGCTGGCGCCACCGGTCTTCGCCACTAGCTTCGCCAAAACGTTATCAACTCCCGTCAGGAAGGAGAGCCCTCGCAGGGGCCTGGTACGCAAGTGCCAGGTACGGGTTTGGCGAACCCGCGGTGCCCGAGCTGGAAACTTGTGAGCGCCGCAAGTTTCCCACACCGTAAACTCCTACCATGCTTCAACGACCACCGTAGGGCGTGGCGGTGGAACGTTGTGTGCCTAGGAGAACGGGGATCTTGGCTTCATCGCCCGGATCGCGAGGACGGTAGAAACCTCTATAAAAAAACCCTCAACCTCAAGGTCAGCCACGTGCCGAGGAGGTGCATGTGTGAGAGGTAGATCACACGCTAACGTGCAACCTCAGGGGCACCTGCGCACCCCTGTTGTAATGAGCATTTCTTTCTTAAATGGTTTTTTCTCGTGGGACCAAAAATTCCTTCCACAAAAAAACCTAAAAACCCCTGCGGCCCGGGTGTGTCGCAGGTAAATAAAAACACACCCAGTTCTTACAAACGGGCTAGGGTTGAAAGCCCTCCCCCGGATGTAAACAACAGTAACGGCAAGGGTTGTAATATTGACAATGCCTTCGTTATTATGACAAGGGTGGAGGGATCTTTTGAGAAGGTCTCTCCATTCTATGTCCAGAAAGGTTTAGAGGGTATTGCGGGTACCGTCAAATCTGTAAAAAAGCTGAGGAATGGAACACTGCTTTTGGAGACATCCACCCAGAGGCAGGCTGTCCAACTCCTTAAGTGCGAGAAGCTCGGGGAGTTCGCAGTTAAGTGCGAACTCCATAAAACTCTAAATTCAAGTAAAGGAGTCATCACCAGCAGGGACCTTATGGATTTAGAGACCGAGGAACTCCTTAAGGAGTGGTCAACAGAACATGTGGTCGAGGTTCGTCAGATTAAACGAAGGGTTAACGGCAGTCTTGAGAAGACAGCCACCTTCGTCCTGACGTTCGACACTCCAACGTTGCCCAAAAACATCAAGGCAGGATATTTGAATCTGAATATTCGCCCGTATGTACCGGACCCAATGCGCTGCTTTAAGTGCCAGCGGTTCGTTCATACGACGGCGACCTGCAAGGGCAACCCCACCTGTGGGAAGTGCGGAAAGGCGGCTCATGAGCCAGGCACTAGCTGCACGCTCCCACAGGTGTGTGTCAACTGCTCCGGGGCACATCCAGCCTGGAGCAGAGAGTGTCGTTTGTATCTGGAGGAAAAAAAGATATAGGAGTTGAAAACGAAAGAGCGGATTTCTTATGGCGAAGCCAAAAAGAAATATAAGGCTCTGGCTCCACCAGTCTTCGCTACCAGCTTCGCGAAGACGTTATCAACTCCCGTCAGGAAAGAAAGTATTGCTACCCAGACGTCCGTTGCGGACATGGGCACAAGTCCAATGTGCTCATGTCAGTGCAGATGTGGTGCCACACCCATCAAGGTCATTTCACCTAGGACCTCGCACGTCGGTAGCAATACTCTGACAACATCGACAGCAGGTTCCGTAAGTCCACCAGCAAAGACACTGCCATCCGCTACAGCTGCGGGCCCCTCTGCAACAGCAGAAGCGGCCCCTAAAGCAGAAACAGCTTCTACAAAAGAAGTGAAAACGGCAACGCCATCTGCCGGTAGCGGATGGCAAACAGTGCAAAAGGTAAGGGGTCCGAAATTTAAGCTGACGGACCCCGCTATGTTTTTGAAATCCCCTCCGACTTCTCCTCCCAGATCCCCTTCTGGAAAGGAGAAGAGGAGGGACAGGCCTCGGCGGATGAAAAATCCGCAAGACCCCGAGGCCTCACAACGAAAATCGTCTTCGGACACCGAAGACGATATCATGCTGGTGGACGTACCTTGTTCCGTTCCTCAGCTATCAGAGAAGGAAGACCCACCCGATCCGGGGGGGGGTGGTGGTTTTAAATAGGTAGAATGGCTCCCATACTTCAGTGGAACGTAAACGGTTTCCAGGCTCACAAAGAGGAAGTCCAGCTCTTAGCACGGTCTAATCCATTGTGTCTCTGTCTCCAGGAGACACACTTTAGACCACAACATCAGCCTGTGCTAAGAGGTTATGACATATTCCGAAAGGACGATACCGAGGGTGATCGAGCGAGGGGCGGAGTGGCCGTGTTTGTTCGGAACACTGTCCACTCCGAACCCGTCGCTCTCACCTCTCATCTGCAAGCAGTAGCGGTGAAAATACACGGTCCAATACAACTGACCGTATGCTCTGTCTATCTGCCACCTAGTTTGTCCGTCGACTACGACGACCTGGTTGGCATTACACGACAACTCACTCGGCCCTTTCTCCTTTTGGGAACCCCTGCGGCCCGGGTGTGCCGCAGGTTAAAAAAAATACACCCAGTTCAAACAAGCGGGTGAGGGTTGAAAGCCCCCCTGATACAGAAAACAGTAACAGGAAGGGTCATCTTATTGATGATGCCTTTATAATAATGGCAAGAAAGGAGGGATCCTTTGAGAAGGTCTCTCCTTTTTATATACAAAAAGGACTCGAAGGGATAGTCGGAACGTTAAAAAGTGTTAAAAAGCTGAGGAATGGGACCCTGCTTTTAGAAACATCTACCTATAAGCAGGCTGTGTCACTCCTTAAGTGTGAGAAGCTCGGGGAGTTCGCAGTAAAGTGCGAACTCCATAAAACTCTGAACAGCAGCAAAGGCGTGATCACCTGCCGCGATTTGATGGATTTAGAGTCCGAGGAACTCCTTAAGGAGTGGAGATCAGAGAATGTGGTCGAGGTTCGACAGATCATGCGAAGGGTTAACGGCAGTCTGGAGAAGACTGCCACCTTCGTCCTGACATTCGACACTCCAACGTTGCCAAAAGACATTAAGGCGGGGTATTTACATCTAAACGTTCGCCCGTATGTACCGGACCCCATGCGCTGCTTCAAGTGCCAGAGGTTCGGTCATACGACGGCGAACTGCAAAGGCAACCCCACCTGTGGGAAATGCGGTAAAGCGGCGCATGAGCCGGGTGCCGCTTGCACCCTCCCACAGGTGTGTGTAAACTGCTCTGGGTCACATCCAACCTGGAGTAGGGAGTGTCGGGTGTATCTGGAAGAAAAAAAGATACAGGAGCTGAAAACGAAAGAGCGGATATCTTACGGGGATGCGAAGAAGCGCTACAAGGCTCTCGCACCACCCGTCTTCGCAACCAGCTTCGCGAAGACGTTGTCAGCTCCTGTCAGGAAACAAAATGTTGCTACGCAGACGTCCGTTGCGGACATGGGCACAAGTCCAATGTGCTCATGTCAGTGCAGATGTGGTGCCACACCCATCAAGGTCTTAACACCTCGGACCGCGGACGTCAGTAGCAACACAACTGCAACCTCGGCCACTAAGAAATCAAGTCCACCAGCTACAGCACGGCCATCCGCTACAGTAGCTACAGCCGCTATTCCTTCGGCTACAGTAGTGGAATCAGCCACAGCAGACACTGTAACTGCAACGCCATCGGCTAGTGGCGGAAGGCAAAAAGTGCAGAAAAAAATTCGGGGTCCGAAATTCAAACAAACGGACCCCACCTTGTTCTTAAAGTCCCCTTCTACTTCTCCTCCCAGATCCCCAACTGGCAGGGAGAAGAAGGGGAACGGGCCTCGGCGGAAGAAAAATCCGCACGACTCCGAGGCCTCAGAACAACAGTCGTCTTCCGACCCAGAAGACGACATAATGCTGGTGGACGAAGATAGTTCCGTTCCTCAGCAGTCACATGCGCAGGACCCACCCGACCCGGGGCGGGTGGTTTTAAATAGGTAGGATGGCTCCCATACTTCAGTGGAACGTTAACGGCTTTCAGGCTCACAAAGAGGAAGTCCAACTCTTAGCACGGTCTAATCCATTGTGTCTCTGTATTCAAGAGACACATTTTAGACCACAACACCAACCTGTGCTAAGAGGGTACGACATTTATAGAAAGGACGATACCGAGGGTGATCGAGCTAAGGGAGGAGTGGCTGTGTTGGTCCGAAACACAGTCCACTCCGAACCCATTGCTCTCACCTCCACATTACAAGCAGTGGCGGTGAAAATACACGGTCCAATCCAACTGACCGTATGCTCTCTCTATCTGCCACCCAGTTTGTCCGTCGACTACGACGACCTGGTTGGCATTGTACGACAACTCACTCGGCCCTTTCTCCTATTGGGAGATTTCAACGCCCACAGTGCGTTGTGGGGTTCCACTACCGATTGCCCCCGGGGCCGAGTGGTAGGTAGATTGATAGAGCAGGAGGAAATTTGTATCCTGAATACAGGGCAAATGACTCATTTCACCACTGCTACCGGTACGTCTTCTGCCATTGACCTCTCGTTATGCTCCCCCTCCATCGTGGACTCCGTGCATTGGGAGGTGGATCGCGACCTACATGGAAGTGACCACTTCCCTGTTTGGATGCACGTTGAGTGTGAGCGCGGAGGAGGTAATAACCGACGTAAATGGAACGTCAGTGGTGCAGATTGGCAGCTTTTCTGCCGTTCTGTAATACTGCAACCCTGTGGTAGTATACAGGAGAAGGTGAATCACTTCACAGAAGTGATTCACCGTGCAGCTGACGTCTCCATGCCGAAAAGCTCCGGAACGCTGCGAAGGACGCCCGTCCCCTGGTGGAGCGACGAATGTCGATCCGCCATCCAGGGTCGCCGACGGGCGCTGCGTCGTTTTAGGTTGTGCCCATCATCTGACAACCTAGCAGCGTTCCGTATAGCCAGAGCTAAGGCGCGTCGTGTTATTAAGGAGAGCAAGAGAAGGTCATGGCAGACCTTTGTGAGCACCATAAATCGTTCCACACCTTCGTCGAAAGTATGGGAGTCTATCCGCCGTATATCCGGAAGGTACTCCCGCCCACCAGTATCTGGGTTACTGGATCAAGGACGTATAATTACCGACTAACGAAGCATAGCGCAGCTGATGGCGGAGAATTTCGCCGCCATCACGTCGTCTGCTAACTTTGACCCTCGGTTTCAGCGACGAAGAGTCGCTGCCGAGAGGCGCCCGCTGTGCTTCGATTCGTCGAATACAGAGGCCTACAACTGCCCATTTACATTTTGGGAACTGGAGGCAGCGCTAAACAGCGCCAACGACACTGCTCCAGGGCCTGATTCGATCCAGTACCAGATGCTGAGGCATCTTAGTAAAGATGCTAAAGAGTACCTTCTGGATATTTTTAACGATATATGGACTGGTGGACACTTCCCCGACTCGTGGAAAGAAGCAACATTAATCCCCATTTTAAAACCTGGGAAAGACAAATCGTTGCCAGGTAGTTATCGTAGTATCGCCTTGACTAGCTGCGTTGGGAAGACACTGGAGAGGATGGCTAACCGCCGCCTCATCCGGTGTCTTGAATCCCGTAATTTGCTAAGCCGCTTCCAGTGTGGATTCAGGAAGTCGCGTTCCACCTTGGACAACCTGATCCTCCTGGAGGCGGCAATCCAGGATGCGTTCATCCGCAGCCAACACCTTGTCGGTGTCTTTTTTGACATCGAGAAGGCATACGATACTACCTGGCGACATGTCATTTTAAAACAGTTATACGATTGGGGTTTCAGAGGAAATCTTCCACGTTTTTTAAAATCATTTTTAACGGAACGTTGCTTCCGGTACCGAGTCGGTAGAGAAGTGTCTGATCTTTTTATTCAGGAAAATGGTGTTCCTCAAGGATCAGTTTTAAGCGTAACTCTCTTTGCCATTGCAATAAATAGCATTGGAGCCATTATAAGGAGTCCCATAGGGTACTCCTTATATGTGGACGATTTTTTAATTTTTATTGCGTCGTACAGCCTGAGAAGCGCGGAGCGGCAGCTGCAACTCGCGCTGAACAGGCTGGACGAATGGTCAGTGCACACCGGTTTTCGGTTCTCTGCCGAGAAAACCCGGTGTGTACTTTTTACTCGTAGCAGAAGTCTTTTAGCTGAGCCTCACCTTACCTTGAGGAACACCATTTTAAGTTTTATTGATTCTGTTCGGTTTCTGGGTCTCATCTTCGACAGTAGGCTAACTTGGCTTCCACATCTTAAAGATGTGAAAGCCAGAGCCTTAAAAGCTTTAAATGTCTTAAAATGTTTATGTGGCAGGTCATGGGGCGCTGATCGCTCATGCCTCCTTCAATTTTATAGAGCCTTTGTACGGTCGCGTTTGGAGTACGGTTCCATAGTATACGGTTCGGCACGGGACAGTTATCTACGGATACTGGATAGTGTCCACCATGCAGGAATTCGGCTCGCCACGTGTGCTTACCGCACCAGCCCGATTCCCAGCATCTGTGCTGAGTCTGGCGAGCCGCCGCTTTTTATCCGTCGGCATCTCCTCATGGTGCGACACTATACGCATATTGCCTCAACACCTGGCAGTCCCGTGCACGACGTAGTAATGAACCCTAATTACGATCGGCTTTATGCCAATCGGCAATAGAGCGACCAGACCGTTCAGCTACCGTACAAAGGCTGTTTTAGACGAATATGGTTTCGAAACACCCTCCTTTTATCACCAGGGCTGGAGTAAATCTCCTCCCTGGCTTTTAAAGAGACCCAGAACAATTTTAGACTTGTCTCAGTATAATAAACTGCATACCGCCAACAGTGTTTTTATTCATATATTTTAGAGATATTTTAAATCAGTATCACATGTTTACCCCGGTATATACGGATGGGTCTAAGCAGGCTAACGGAGTTGGTTTGCTCCGTAGTGTTCCCTCGAGCGACTTACACATTCAAACTAGACGGCAGGTGCAGTGTTTACACCGCCGAATGCTATGCCGTGTTGAAGTCGCTCCAGCATATGAAAGTAATGCGCGATAAGTTTTTCATCATATGCTGTGATTCCCTCAGCTGTATTCAGGCCATAGGAAACATGTATCCAGCAGATCGTCTAGTCCAGGACATCCAGGACGCCCTCCTTTCCCTCCAATCTCGTGGAAAGGAGGTATTATTCTGCTGGGTACCGGGCCATGTGGGAATCAGGGGGAACGAGGCAGCTGATGTAGCTGCCAAGTTAGCCTGCGACAAGGTCAGAACCGACTTTGAACCAGTCCCAAAGTCAGACCTTGCCTCGGCGGCGAAGAGAATTGTTTTTGTTGATTGGCAGAGGCAGTGGCTGGAAGTTGAGCATAACAAGCTCCGGCTGGTCAAACCGACCGTTCAGCCGTGGAGCAGCTCCTTCCAGCGGGCGAGGAGGGATGAGGTTCTCCTTACTCGCCTCCGTATAGGGCACTGTCCCCTGACGCACAGCTTTCTTCTCCGCCGGGAGGACCCACCGGAATGTGATGCTTGTGGCGTACCTTTGACGGTACGCCACATTTTAATTGATTGTGTGCTGTTTTTAGATTTAAGGGCAGACGTTGGCTTAGAAACGATCTGTCTCTTATTTTAAATAATGACAATGTGGTGAAAGTTTTACAATTTTGTAATCTGGCGGTCTTTACCCAAAAATTTTGGGGAGATCGGCCTAGTTTTTAGAATGGTTTGGTGGTCTGTTTACAACCACCAATCCCTGTACTGCCTTGTTCGGTGTTAATTATTTTTTGTTATTAAAATCGAAATTTTACTTCTGGGTGGCCCCTTTACAGCCATCCAGATCGTCCGTTTATTGTTTGTGTAAGCTGATTGGCCCTTTTACAGCCAACTAGCCAGTGATATAATTTTGTAAATTTATGTCCTTTTTATAGTTACTGTTTTAATGTTTTACCTAAATCTGCTCTCTGCATGGCCGACCTCTTTACAGTCGGCCTTGTGGGCAGTATTTTATTCAGTGTTTTCGTATTTTATTATGCTGTCTGTGTGGCCGACCCCTTTACATTCGGCCATGCAGACGGCACCAATTTTTATCCCACATTGTCATTCCGTGTTTTAGCTAGGGCGCTAATGACCTAGTCGTCGACGCGCCCTAAAACAACAACAACAACAACATCCTTTTGGGAGATTTCAACGCCCACAGTGCGTTGTGGGGTTCCACCACCGATTGCCCCCGGGGCCGAGTGATTGGTAGATTGATGGAGCAGGAGGAAATTTGTATCCTGAATACAGGGCAAATGACTCATTTCACCACTGCTACCGGTACGTCTTCTGCCATTGACCTTTCCTTGTGTTCTCCCTCAATCGCAGCCTCCGTGCTATGGGAGGTGGATCGCGTCCTACATGGAAGCGACCACTTCCCTATTTGGTTGCACGTCGAGTGCGATCGTGGGGGAGGAAATAACCGGCGCAAATGGAACGTCAGTTGTGCAGATTGGCAACTCTATTGCCGCTCTGTACAACTGCAACTTGTAGGCAGTATACAAGAGAAGGTGAATCACTTCACGGAAGTGATTCACCGTGCAGCTGACGTTTCCATGCCGAAAAGCTCCGGAACGCTGCGAAGGACGCCCGTCCCCTGGTGGAACGACGAATGTCGTTCCGCTATTCAGGGTCGCAGACGGGCGTTGCGGCGTTTTAGGTTGTATCCTACATCCGACAACCTGGCAGCGTTCCGTATAGCAAGAGCTAAGGCGCGCCGTGTTATTAAGGAGAGTAAGAAGAGGTCATGGCAGAACTTTGTGAGCACTATCAACCGTTCCACACCTTCGTCGAAAGTATGGGAGTCCATTCGCCGTATATCTGGAAGGTACTCCCGCGCACCAGTATCTGGGTTACTGGATCATGGACGTATTATTACTGACGAACGAAGCATAGCGCAGCTGATGGCGGAGAACTTCGCCGCCATCACTTCGACTGATAACTTTGACCCTCGGTTTCAGCGACGTAGAGTCGCTGCCGAGAGGCGCCCGCTGTGCTTCGATTCGTCGAATTCAGAGGCCTACAACTGCCCATTCACATCTTGGGAGCTGGAGAGTGCGTTGAACAGCGCAAATGACACTGCTCCAGGGCCTGATTTGATCCAGTACCAGATGCTGAGGCATCTCAGCAAGGATGCTAAAAAGTACCTTCTAGATATTTTTAACGACATTTGGACCGGAGGACACTTCCCCGACTCGTGGAAAGAAGCAACATTAATTCCCATTTTAAAACCTGGCAAGGACAAATTGTTGCCAGGTAGTTATCGTAGTATTGCCTTGACTAGCTGCGTCGGGAAGACACTGGAGAGGATGGTGAATCGCCGCCTCGTCTGGTGTCTTGAATCCCGTAATCTCCTGAGCCGCTTTCAGTGTGGATTCAGGAAGTTCCGTTCCACCTTGGACAACCTGATCCTCCTGGAGGCGGCAATACAGGATGCGTTCATACGCAGCCAACACCTCGTGGGTGTTTTCTTCGATCTTGAAAAGGCTTACGATACTACCTGGCGGCATGTTATTTTAAAACAGTTACATGAATGGGGATTTAGGGGTAACCTGCCCCGTTTTTTAAAATCATTTTTATCTGGTCGTTGCTTCCGGTACCGAGTCGGTGGTGAAGTGTCTGATCTTTTTATTCAGGAAAACGGTGTCCCTCAGGGGTCAGTTTTAAGCGTGACCCTATTTGCTATCGCAATTAACAGTATATCTTTGGTTATAAGGAGTCCCATTCGGTTCTCCTTATATGTGGACGATTTTTTAATTTTTATTGCATCGTCCAGCCTGAGAAGCGCAGAGCGGCAGCTGCAACTCGCGCTGAACAGGCTGGATGAATGGTCAGTGCACACCGGTTTTCGATTCTCTGCCGAGAAAACCCGGTGTGTACTTTTTACTCGTAGCAGAAGTCTTTTAGCTGAGCCTCACCTTACTTTGAGGAACACCGTTTTAAGTTTTACTGAAACAGTTAGATTTCTGGGCCTCATTTTTGACACCAGGCTTAACTGGCTTCCACATCTTAAAGATGTGAAAGCCAGGGCCTTAAAAGCTCTTAATATTTTAAAATGTCTGTGCGGCAGGTCGTGGGGCGCTGATCGCTCCTTTCTGCTACAGTTTTATCGAGCCTTTGTACGGTCGCGTCTCGAGTATGGTTGTATCGTATATGGTTCGGCACGGGACAGTTATCTTCGGATACTGGATAGTGTCCACCATGCAGGAATTCGGCTCGCCACTGGTGCATATCGCACCAGCCCTATTGTCAGCATTTGTGCTGACTCGGGCGAGCCACCACTTGCCATCCGCCGGCAACTCCTCATGGTGCGACACTATACCCATATTGCCATAACACCTGGCAGTCCCGTGTACGACATAGTTCTACATCCCAGCTACGAGCGGCTCTATGCCAACCGGCATAGAGCCACTAAACCGTTCAGCTACCGTACGAAGGCTATTTTAGAACATTATGGATTTGAGCTTCCCTCTTTTTATCGCCAGGGTTGGAGTAAATCCCCTCCCTGGCTTTTAAAGAGGCCCAGATTAATCTTAGAACTGTCACGGCACAACAAACTGCTAACCGCTGACAGTGTTTTTTTTTTTTTTTTTTTTTTTTTTTTTTTTTTTTTTTTTTTTATTAATATTTTTACTGACATTTTAAATCAATATCAATATCCCCCGCAGGGGCCTGGTACGCAAGTGCCAGGTACGGGTTTGGCGAACCCGCGGTGCCCGAGCTGGAAACTTGTGAGCGCCGCAAGTTTCCCACACCGTAAACTCCTACCATGCTTCAACGACCACCGTAGGGCGTGGCGGTGGAACGTTGTGTGCCTAGGAGAACGGGGATCTTGGCTTCATCGCCCGGATCGCGAGGACGGTACAAACCTCTATAAAAAACCCCTCAACCTCAAGGTCAGCCACGTGCCGAGGAGGTGCATGTGTGAGAGGTAGATCACACGCTAACGTGCAACCTCAGGGGCACCTGCGCACCCCTGTTGTAATAAGCATTTCCTTTTATAATGTTTTTGCTCGTGGGATCAAAACGAAGACTCACAAACAAAAACAAGACCCCTGCGGCCCGGGTGTGCCGCAGGTTAAAAAAAATACACCCAGTTCCAACAAGCGGGTGAGGGTTGACAGCCCTCCTCCGGAACAAGACAATAGTTACAGACAGGGTTGTCTTATAGACAACGCCTTTGTTATCATGGCAAGAACGGAGGGGTCCTTTGAAAAGGTCTCTCCGTTCTATATACAGAAAGGCATTGAGGGAATATCTGGTACCTTAAAAAGTGTAAAAAAGCTGAGGAATGGGACCCTGCTCCTTGAAACATCTAACCGCAAGCAGGCTGTTTCACTCCTTAAGTGTGAGAAGCTCGGGGAGTTCGCAGTGAAATGCGAACTCCATAAAACTCTAAACTCCAGCAAAGGAGTGATCACTTGTAGAGATCTTATTGATATAGAGTCCGAGGAACTCCTTAAGGAGTGGGGATCAGAAAATGTGGTCGAGGTTAGGCAGATCAAACGAAGGGTTAATGGCAATCTTGAGAAGACTGCCACCTTCGTCCTGACGTTCGACACTCCGACGTTGCCGAAATCCATTAAAGCTGGATATTTAAATCTGAATGTTCGCCCGTATGTCCCGGACCCGATGCGCTGCTTTAAGTGCCAGCGGTTCGGGCATACGACGGCGAACTGTAAAGGCAACGCCACTTGTGGGAAGTGTGGAAAATCGGCGCATGAACCGGGTGCAATTTGCACCCTCCCACAGGTGTGCATTAACTGCTCCGGGGCACATCCAGCCTGGAGCAGGGAGTGTCGAGTGTACCTTGAAGAAAAGAAGGTACAGGAGTTGAAGACTAAGGAAAGAATATCTTTTGGCGAGGCGAAGAAACGGTTTAAGGCGCTGGCGCCACCGGTCTTCGCCACTAGCTTCGCCAAAACGTTATCAACTCCCGTCAGGAAGGAGAGCGTTGCTACGCAGACGACCGTTATAGACACGGGCACGAGCACGACATGCTCGTGCCAGTGCAAGTGTGGTGCGCAGCCCACTAAGGTCCTAACACCAAGGACCGCGGTCGTCGGTAGAAACGCTCCTGCTAACTCGGCCACTACAGCAGCAGGGTCATCAAGTCCACCAGCCAAAGCACAGCCATCCGCTAAAGTAGCTGCAGCTGTGGGTGCCTCTGCAACAGCAGAAGCAGCACCCATAGCAGAAGCATTATCTTTAGCTAATGTAGTTACGGCAACGCCATCTGCCAATAGCGGATGGCAATTAGTGCAGAAAGTTCGGGGTCCGAAGTTTAAACACACGGACCCCACCATGTTCTTGAAGTCCCCTTCAACTTCTCCTCCCAGTTCTCCAACTGGGGTGGGGAGGAGGGGGACAAGGTCTCGGCGGAAGAAAGATCCGCAAGACGCCGAGGCCTTAGAACAAAAGTCGTCTTCGGACCCCGAAGATGACGTTATGCTGGTGGACGTAGACCCTGGTCCCGTTCCTCAGCAGACACCAGACCCTGACCCACCCGACCCGGGGCGGGTGGTTTTAAATAGGTAGAATGGCTCCCATACTTCAGTGGAACGTAAACGGATTTCAGGCTCACAAAGAGGAAGTCCAACTCTTAGCACGGTCTAATCCATTGTGTCTCTGTCTACAGGAGACACATTTTAGACCACAACATCAGCCAGTGCTAAGAGGTTATGACATATTCCGGAAGGACGATACCGAGGGTGATCGAGCGAAGGGCGGAGTGGCCGTGTTTGTTCGGAACACTGTCCACTCCGAACCCATTGCTCTCACCTCTCATCTGCAAGCAGTAGCGGTGAAAATACACGGTCCAATCCAACTGACCGTATGCTCTGTCTATCTGCCACCCAGTGTGTCAGTCGGCTACGACGACGTGGTTGGCATTATACGACAACTCACTCGGCCCTTTCTCCTTTTGGGAGATTTCAACGCCCACAGTGCGTTGTGGGGTTCCACCACCGATTGCCCCAGGGGCCGAGTGGTTGGTAGATTGATAGAGCAGGAGGAAATTTGTATCCTGAATACAGGGCAAATGACTCATTTCACCACTGCTACCGGTACGTCTTCTGCCATTGACCTTTCCTTGTGCTCCCCCTCCATCGCGGACTCCGTGCATTGGGAGGTGGATCGCGACCTACATGGAAGTGACCACTTCCCTGTTTGGATGCACGTTGAGTGTGAGCGGGGAGGAGGAAATAACCGGCGTAAATGGAACGTCAGTGGTGCAGATTGGCAGCTCTTCTGCCGTTCTGTACTGCTACAACCCTGTGGTAGTATACAGGAGAAGGTGAATCACTTCACAGAAGTGATTCACCGTGCAGCTGACGTCTCCATGCCGAAAAGCTCCGGAACGCTGCGAAGGACGCCCGTCCCCTGGTGGAACGACGATTGTCGTTCCGCCATCCAGGGTCGTAGACGGGCGCTACGTCGTTTTAAGCTGTGCCCAACAGCTGACAACCTAGCAGCGTTCCGTATAGCCAGAGCTAAGGCGCGTCGGATTATTAAGGAAAGCAAGAAAAGGTCTTGGCAGAACTTTGTGAGCACTATAAATCGTTCCACACCTTCATCGAAAGTATGGGAGTCCATTCGCCGTATATCTGGAAGGTGCTCCCGCCCACCAGTATCTGGGTTACTGGATCAGGGACGTATAATTACTGACGAACGAAGCATAGCGCAGGTGATGGCGGAGAATTTCGCCGCCATCACATCGTCTGCTAACTCTGACCCTCGGTTTCAGCGACGAAGAGTCGCTGCCGAGAGGCGTCCGCTGTGCTTCGATTCGTCGAATACAGAGGCCTACAACTGCCCATTTACATCTTGGGAGCTGGAGTCTGCACTAAACAGCGCAAACGACACTGCTCCAGGGCCTGATCTGATCCAGTACCAGATGCTGAGGCATCTTAATAAAGATGCTAAGGAGTACCTTCTGGATATTTTTAACAATATATGGACCGGAGGACACTTCCCCGACTCGTGGAAAGAAGCAACATTAATTCCCATTTTAAAACCTGGGAAAGACAAATTGTTGCCAGGTAGTTATCGTAGCATTGCCTTGACTAGCTGCGTGGGGAAGACACTGGAGAGGATGGTCAATCGCCGCCTCGTCTGGTGTCTAGAATCCCGAAATCTGCTGAGCCGCTTTCAGTGTGGATTCAGGAAGTTCCGTTCCACCTTGGACAACCTGATCCTGCTGGAGGCGGCAATACAGGATGCGTTCATCCGCAGCCAACACCTTGTGGGTGTCTTTTTCGACCTCGAAAAGGCTTATGATACTACCTGGCGGCATGTTATTTTAAAACAGTTACACGAATGGGGTTTTAGGGGTAACCTTCCCCGTTTTTTAATATCATTTTTATCTAATCGTTGCTTCCGGTACCGAGTCGGTAGTGAAGTGTCTGATCTTTTTATTCAGGAAAACGGTGTTCCTCAGGGATCTGTTTTAAGTGTGACCCTTTTTGCAATTGCTATTAATAGCATAGCATCCATTGTAAGGAGTCCAATAGGATACTCCATATATGTGGATGATTTTTTAATTTTTATTGCATCATCCAGCCTGCGAAGCGCTGAGCGGCAGTTGCAACTCACGCTGAACAGGCTGGATGAATGGTCAGTGCACACCGGTTTCCGTTTCTCTGCCGAGAAAACCCGGTGTGTACTTTTTACTCGTAGCAGAAGCCTTTTATCAGAGCCCCATCTTACCTTGAGGAATACCGTTTTACGTTTTACTGAAACAGTTCGGTTTCTGGGCCTAATTTTAGACAACAGATTAACCTGGCTACCACATCTCAAAGATGTGAAAGCCAGAGCGTCAAAAGCTCTAAATGTTTTAAAATGTCTGTGTGGCAGGTCATGGGGCGCTGACCGCTCCTGCCTGCTACAATTTTACAGAGCCTTTGTACGGTCGCGGCTGGAATACGGTTGTATCGTGTATGGTTCGGCACGGGACAGTTATCTCCGTATACTAGATAGTGTCCACCATGCTGGAATTCGGCTCGCCACGGGTGCATATCGCACCAGCCCTATTGTCAGCATTTGTGCTGACTCGGGCGAGCCGCCGCTCACCATCCGCCGGCAACTCCTCATGGTGCGACACTACCTTCATGTTGCCATAACACCTGGCAGTCCCGTGTGCGACATAGTTCTACACCCCAACCACGAGCGGCTCTATGCCAACCGGCATAGAGCCACTAAACCGTTCAGCTACCGTACAAGGGCTATTTTAGAACAATATGGATTAGAGCTTCCATCTTTTTATCACCAGGGTTGGAGCAAATCTCCTCCCTGGCTTTTAAAGAGGCCCAGAATGATTTTAGACCTGTCACGGTACCGTAAGCTGTTTACCGCTGACAGGGTATTTATCAGTCTTTTTAGTGATGTTTTGAATCAGTTTCACGATTTTACTCCGGTGTATACGGATGGGTCTAAGCAGGCTGACGGAGTTGGCTGCTCCGTCGTGTTCCCTCGAGCGACTTACACATACAAACTTGATGGCAGGTGCAGCGTTTTTACTGCCGAGTGCTACGCCGTGCTAAAGTCGCTCCAGCATATGAAAGTAAATCGCGATAAGTGTTTCATCATATGCTGTGATTCCCTGAGCTGTATTCAGGCCATAGGTAATATGTACCCAGCAGACCGTCTAGTCCAGGACATCCAGGACGCCCTCCTTTCCCTCCAATCTCGCGGAAAGGAGGTATTATTCTGCTGGGTACCGGGCCATGTGGGAATCAGGGGGAACGAGGCAGCAGATGAAGCTGCCAAGTTAGCCTGTGACAAGGTCCGAATCGACTTTGCTACCGGTCCCAAAGTCAGACCTTGCCTCGGCGGTGAAGAGATTTATATTTGATATTTGGCAGAGGCAGTGGCTGGAAGTCGAGCATAATAAGCTCCGGCTGGTCAAACCGACCGTTCAGCCGTGGAGCAGCTCCTTCCAGCGGGCGAGGAGGGATGAGGTTCTCCTTACTCGCCTCCGTATAGGGCACTGTCCTCTTACTCATAGTTTCCTTCTCCGCCGAGAGGACCCTCCGGAATGTGATGCTTGTGGTGTACCTTTGACGGTACGCCACATTTTAACCGAATGTGAATTGTTTTTAGATTTAAGGGCAGACGTTGGCTTAGGCAACGATCTGTCCCTTATTTTAAGCGATGACCGTGACAACGTGGCTAAGGTTTTAAAGTTTTGCAGCTTGGCCGGTCTTGTCCCAAAATTTTTGGGCAGATCGGCCTAGGTTTTAGATTGGATTAGTGGCCTTTTACAACCACTAATCCAAGTACAGTTTTTACATGTGACACTGCTTATATGGCTGGCCTCTTTACAGCCAGCCATCTTACGCGTTTTTTAAACTGGTTGGCTCTTTTACAGCCAACCAGTTAATATATGTATTTTTATTTTTTATTGCCTATTTTCAGTTTTATGTTCTACGTTGCTTTCTGCGTGGCCGATCTCTTTACAGTCGGCCACGCAGACGGTATTTTAATTAGTATGCTTGTATTTTATTGTGCTGTCTCTGTGGCCGACCCCTTTACAGTCGGCCACACAGACGGCAATTTTGCCACGTTGTCACGCCTGGTTGTTGTTAGGGCGCTAATGACCCCGTCGTCGACGCGCCCTAAAACCCCAATAACAACAACAACAACAACTTAAATCAATATCACACTTTCACCCCGGTGTATACGGATGGGTCTAAGCAGGCTAACAGTGTAGGCTGTTCAGTAGTGTTCCCTCGAGCGACTTACAAATACAAGATGGATAGCAGGTGCAGTGTTTATACTGCGGAGTGCTATGCCCTGCTAAAGTCGCTCCAGCATATGAAGGTACGCCGCGACAAGAAGTACCTCATATGCTGTGATTCCCTTAGTTGCATTCAGGCATTAGCAACTATGTACCCAGCAGAACGTCTAGTTCAGGACATCCAGGACGCCCTCCTTTCCCTCCAATCTTGTGGGAAGGAGGTGGTATTCTGCTGGGTACCAGGCCATGTGGGAATCAGGGGGAACGAGGCAGCTGATGAAGCTGCCAAGTTAGCCTGTGACAAGGTCCGAATCAACTTTGACCCGGTCCCAAAGTCAGACCTTGCCTCGGCGGCGAAGAGATTTGTTTTTGATGTTTGGCAGAGGCAGTGGCTGGAAGTTGAGCATAATAAGCTCCGGCAGGTCAAACCGACCGTGCAGCCGTGGAGCAGCTCCTTCCAGCGGGCGAGGAGGGATGAGGTTCTCCTTACTCGCCTCCGTATAGGGCACTGTCCTCTGACACATGCCCCGCAGGGGCCTGGTACGCAAGTGCCAGGTACGGGTTTGGCGAACCCGCGGTGCCCGAGCTGGAAACTTGTGAGCGCCGCAAGTTTCCCACACCGTAAACTCCTACCATGCTTCAACGACCACCGTAGGGCGTGACGGTGGAACGTTGTGTGCTTAGGAGAACGGGGATCTTGGCTTCATCGCCCGGATCGCGAGGACGGTACAAACCTCTATAAAAAACCCCTCAACCTCAAGGTCGGATACGTGCCGAGGAGGTGCATGGGTGAGAGGCGGATCACTCGCTAACGTACAACCTCAGGGGCACCTGCGCACCCCTGTTGTATCAGCGCTTCTTCTTAAATGTTTTTGCTCGTGGGATCAAAACGAAGACTCACAAACAAAAACAAAACCCCTGCGGCCCGGGTGTGCCGCATTTTAAAAAATATACACCCAGTTCTAACAAGCGAGCGAGGGTTGACAGCCCCAGAACAAGACAACAGTAACGGAAGGGTTTGTCTAATAGACAACGCCTTTGTGATAATGGCTAGAACGGAGGGATCCTTCGAGAAGGTCTCTCCGTTTTATATAAATAAAGGTTTGGATGGAATAGCGGGAACCTTGAAGAGTGTGAAAAAGCTGAGGAATGGGACCCTGCTTCTGGAAACATCTAACCACAAGCAGGCTGTTTCACTCCTTAAGTGTGAGAAGCTCGGGGAGTTCGCAGTGAAATGCGAACTCCATAAAACTCTAAACTCTAGCAAAGGAGTCATTACTTGCAGAGACTTAATAGATATAGAGTCCGAGGAACTCCTTAAGGAGTGGGCATCAGATAATGTGGTCGAGGTTAGGCAGATCAAACGAAGGGTTAACGGCAATCTTGAGAGGACTGCCACCTTCGTCCTGACGTTCGACACTCCGACGTTGCCGAAATCCATTAAAGCCGGATACCTACACCTAAACGTTCGCCCGTATGTTCCGGACCCGATGCGCTGCTTTAAGTGCCAGCGGTTCGGGCATACGACGGCGAACTGTAAAGGCAACGCCACTTGTGGCAAATGTGGAAAATTGGCGCATGAACCGGGTGCAACTTGCACCCTCCCACAAGTGTGCATTAACTGCTCCGGGTCACATCCAGCCTGGAGCAGGGAGTGTCGAGTGTACCTTGAAGAAAAGAAGGTACAGGAGTTGAAGACTAAGGAAAGAATATCCTTTGGCGAGGCGAAGAAACGGTTTAAGGCGCTGGCGCCACCGGTCTTCGCCACTAGCTTCGCCAAAACGTTGTCAACTCCCGTCAGGAAGGAGAGCGTTGCTACGCAGACGACCGTTGTGGACACGGGCACGAGCATGACATGCTCCTGCCAGTGCAAGTGTGGTGCGCAGCCCACTAAGGTCCTAACACCCAGGACCGCGGTCGTCGGTAGTAGCGCTTCTGCTAACCCGACCACAACAGCAGCAGGGTCATCAAGTCCACCATCCAAAGCACGGCCATCCGCTCCAGTAGCTGCAGCCGTGGGTGCCTCTGCAACATCAGAAGCAGCACCCACGGCAAAAGCAACATCTCCACCTAAAGTAGCAGCAGAAACGCCATCTGCCGGAAGCGGATGGCAGTTAGTGCAGAAAGTTCGGGGTCCGAAGTTCAAACACACGGACCCCACTGTGTTCTTGAAGTCCCCTTCTACTTCCCCACCCAGTTCCCCAACTGGTAGGGCGAAGAGGGGGGGAAGGCCTCGGCGGAAGAAAGATCCGCAAGACGCCGAGGCCATAGAACAAAAGTCGTCTTCGGACCCCGAAGATGACGTTATGCTGGTGGACGTAGACCCTGGTCCCGTTCCTCAGCAGACACCAGACCCTGACCCACCCGACCCGGGGCGGGTGGTTTTAAATAGGTAGAATGGCTCCCATACTTCAGTGGAACGTAAACGCATTTCAGGCTCACAAAGAGGAAGTCCAACTCTTAACACGGTCTAATCCATTGTGTCTCTGTCTACAGGAGACACATTTTAGACCACAACATCAGCCAGTGCTAAGAGGTTATGACATATTCCGGAAGGACGATACCGAGGGTGATCGAGCGAAGGGCGGAGTGGCCGTGTTTGTTCGGAACACTGTCCACTCCGAACCCGTTGCTCTCACCTCTCATCTGCAAGCAGTAGCGGTGAAAATACACGGTCCAATCCAACTGACCGTATGCTCTGTCTATCTGCCACCCAGTGTGTCAGTCGGCTACGACGACCTGGTTGGCATTATACGACAACTCACTCGGCCCTTTCTCCTTTTGGGAGATTTCAACGCCCACAGTGCGTTGTGGGGTTCCACCACCGACTGCCCCAGGGGCCGAGTGGTTGGTAGATTGATAGAGCAGGAGGAAATTTGTATCCTGAATACAGGGCAAATGACTCATTTCACCACTGCTACCGGTACGTCTTCTGCCATTGACCTTTCCTTGTGCTCCCCCTCCATCGCGGACTCCGTGCATTGGGAGGTGGATCGCGACCTACATGGAAGCGACCACTTCCCTGTTTGGATGCAAGTTGAGTGTGAGCGGGGAGGAGGTAATAACCGGCGTAAATGGAACGTCAGCGGTGCAGATTGGCAGCTCTTCTGCCGTTCTGTACTGCTACAACCCTGTGGTAGTATACAGGAGAAGGTGAATCACTTCACAGAAGTGATTCACCGTGCAGCTGACGTCTCCATGCCGAAAAGGCTCCGGAACGCTGCGAAGGACGCCCGTCCCCTGGTGGAACGACGATTGGCGTTCCGCCATCCAGGGTCGTAGACGGGCGCTACGTCGTTTTAAGCTGTGCCCAACAGCTGACAACCTAGCAGCGTTCCGTATTGCCAGAGCTAAGGCGCGTCGAGTTATTAAGGAGAGCAAGAAGAGGTCATGGCAGAACTTTGTGAGCACAATAAATCGTTCCACACCTTCATCGAAAGTATGGGAGTCCATTCGCCGTATATCCGGAAGGTACTCCCGCCCACCAGTATCTGGATTACTGGATCATGGACGTATTATTACCGACGAACGAAGCATAGCGCAGCTGATGGCGGAGAACTTCGCCGCCGTCACTTCATCGGCCAACTTTGAACCTCGGTTCCAGCGACAAAGAGTTGCTGCCGAGAGGCGCGCGCTGTGCTTTGATTCGTCGAATACAGAGGCATACAACCGCCCATTTACATTTTGGGAACTGGAGTCAGCGTTGAATAGCGCTAACGACACTGCTCCAGGGCCTGATCTGATCCAGTACCAGATGCTGAGGCATCTTAGTAAAGATGCTAAAGAGTACCTTCTGGATACTTTTAATGACATATGGACCGGAGGACACTTCCCCGACTCGTGGAAAGAAGCAACACTAATTCCAATTTTAAAACCTGGCAAAGACAAATTGTTGCCAGGTAGCTATCGTAGTATCGCCCTTACAAGCTGCGTGGGTAAGACACTGGAGAGGATGGTTAATTGCCGCCTCGTCTGGTGTCTAGAATCCCAAAACCTACTGAGCCGCTTTCAGTGTGGATTCAGGAAGTTCCGTTCCACCTTGGACAACCTGATCCTGCTGGAAGCGGCGATACAGGATGCGTTCGTCCGCAGCCAACACCTTGTGGGTGTTTTTTTCGACCTTGAAAAGGCCTACGATACTACCTGGCGGCATTTGATTTTAAAACAGTTACATGAATGGGGTTTTAGGGGCAACCTACCCTGTTTTTTAAAATCATTTTTATCTGGTCGTTGCTTCCGGTACCGAGTCGGTAGAGAAGTGTCTGATCTTTTTATTCAGGAAAACGGTGTTCCTCAGGGTTCAGTTTTAAGCGTGACTCTCTTCGCTATTGCGATAAATAGCATTTTAAGTGTTATAAGGAGTCCTATACGGTCCTCCTTGTATGTGGACGATTTTTTAATTTTTATTGCATCTTCCAGCCTGAGAAGCGCAGAGCGGCAGCTGCAACTCGCGCTGAACAGGCTGGATGAATGGTCAGTGCACACTGGATTTCGTTTCTCTGCCGAGAAAACCCGGTGTGTACTTTTTAGTCGTAGCAGGACTCTTTTACCAGAGCCCCACCTCACCTTGAGGAACACTGTTTTACGTTTTACCGATACTGTTCGGTTTCTGGGCCTCATTTTAGACAGTAGGCTAACCTGGCTGCCACATCTTAAAGATGTGAAAGCCAGAGCCTCAAAAGCTCTCAATGTTTTAAAATGTCTGTGTGGCAGGTCATGGGGCGCTGACCGCTCATGCCTGCTACAATTTTACAGAGCCTTTGTACGGTCGCGGCTGGAATACGGTTGTATCGTGTATGGTTCGGCACGGGACAGTTACCTGCGTATATTGGATAGTGTCCACCATGCTGGAATTCGGCTCGCCACGGGTGCATATCGCACCAGCCCTATTGACAGCATTTGTGCTGACTCGGGCGAGCCGCCGCTTACCATCCGCCGGCGACTCCTCATGGTGAGACACTACTTGCAGGTTGCCATAACACCTGGCAGTCCCGTGCACGACATAGTTGTACATCCCAACTACGAGCGGCTCTATGCCAATCGACATAGAGCCACTAAACCGTTCAGCTACCGTACAAAGGCTATTTTAGAACAATACGGATTCGAGCTTCCTTCATTTTATCACCAGGGTTGGAGTAAATCTCCTCCCTGGCTTTTAAACAGGCCCAGAATAATTTTAGATCTGTCTCGGTACAATAAACTGTGTACCGTTGACAGTGTTTTTAATAATATTTTCAGAGACATTTTAGATCAGCATCACATGTTTACCCCGGTGTATACGGATGGGTCTAAGCAGGCTAACGGAGTAGGATGCTCCGTAGTGTTCCCTCGAGCGACTTACACATTCAAACTGGACGGCAAGTGCAGCGTTTTTACTGCCGAGTGCTACGCCGTGCTAACTCGCTCCAGCATATGAAAGTAAATCCGGATAAGTGTTTCATCATATGCTGTGATTCCCTGAGCTGTATTCAGGCCATAGGTAATATGTACCCAGCAGACCGTCTAGTCCAGGACATCCAGGACGCCCTCCTTTCCCTCCAAACGCGTGGAAAGGAGGTTTTATTCTGCTGGGTACCGGGCCATGTGGGAATCAGGGGGAACGAGGCAGCAGATGAAGCTGCCAAGTTAGCCTGTGACAAGGTCCGAATCGACTTTGCACCGGTCCCAAAGTCAGACCTTGCCTCGGCGGTGAAGAAATTTATCTCTGATATTTGGCAGAGGCAGTGGCTGGAAGTCGAGCATAATAAGCTCCGGCTGGTCAAACCGACCGTTCAGCCGTGGAGCAGCTCCTTCCAGCGGGCGAGGAGGGATGAGGTTCTCCTTACTCGCCTCCGTATAGGGCACTGTCCTCTTACTCATAGTTTCCTTCTCCGCCGAGAGGACCCTCCGGAATGTGATGCTTGTGGCGTATCTTTGACGGTACGCCACATTTTAACCGAATGTATTTTGTTTTTAGATTTAAGGGCAGACGTTGGCTTAGGCAACGATCTGTCCCTTATTTTAAACAATGATAGTGACAATGTGGCCAAGGTTTTAAAGTTTTGTAGCTTGGCCGGTCTTGTCCCAAAAATTTTGGGCAGATCGGCCTAGGTTTTAGATTGGATTAGTGGCCATTTACAGCCACTATTTCAAGTACTGTTTTTACTTGTAACACTGCTTATATGGCTGGCCTGTTTACAGCCAGCCAGTTTACGCTTTTTTCAAACTGGTTGGCCCTTTTACAGCCAACCAGTTAATATATGTGTTTTTATAATTTATTGCCTATTTTCAGTTTTATGTTTTACGTTGCTGTCTTCGTGGCCGATCTCTTTACAGTCGGCCACGCAGCCGGCATTTTAATTAGTATGCTAGTATTTTATTGTGCTGTCTCTGTGGCCGACCCCTTTACAGTCGGCCACAGAGACGGCAATTTTGCCACGTTGTCACGCCTGGTTGTTGTTAGGGCGCTAATGACCCCGTCGTCGACGCGCCCTAAAACCCGAATAACAACAACAACAACATCTGACACATGGTTTCCTTCTCCGCCGAGAGGACCCACCGGAGTGTGATGCATGTGGCGTACCTTTGACGGTACGCCACATTTTAAGTAATCGTATTTTATTTTTAGACTTAAGGGCAGACGTTGGCTTAGGCAACGATCTGTCCCTTATTTTAAACAATGATAGTGACAATGTGGCCAAGGTTTTAAAGTTTTGTAGCTTGGCCGGTCTTGTCCCAAAAATTTTGGGCAGACCGGCCTAGGTTTTAGATTGGATTGATGGCCTTTTACAGCCACCAATCCAAGTACTGTTTTTAGTTGTGACCTTGCTTACCTGGCTGGCCCCTTTACAGCCAGCCAGTTAGTCCGATGTTTCAAACTGGTTGGCCCTTTTACAGCCAACCAGTCAATGTATGTATTTTTACTCTGTGTTCTGTGTACTACTATATTAATTATTATTATGTTTTATTTTTTCCGTCTGTGGGGCTGACCCCTTTACAGTCAGTCGTGCAGACGGAATTGCAGTCAGTATTTTAGTATTTTACTGTGCTGTCTCTGTGGCCGACCCTTATACAGTCGGCCACTTAGACGGCAATTTTGTCACATTGTCACGTCTTGTATTTGTTAGGGCGCTAATAACCCCGATGTTGACGCGCCCTAAAGCACAAATAACAACAACAGGAAGGAGAGCGTTGCTACGCAGACGTCCGTTGTGGACACAGGCACGAGCACGACATGCTCGTGCCAGTGCAAGTGTGGTGCGTAGCCCACTAAGGTCCTAACACCAAGGACCGCTGTCGTCGGTAGAAACGCTCCTGCTAACTCGACCACTTCAGCAGCAGGGTCTTCAAACCCACCAGCTAAAGCACAGCCATCCGCTAAAGTAGCTGCAGCTGTGGGTGCCTCTGCAACAGCAGAAGCAGCACCCATAGCGGAAGTATCACCTTCAGCTAATGTAGTTACGGCAACGACATCTGCCAGTAGCGGATGGCAGTTAGTGCAGAAAGTTCGAGGTCCGAAGTTTAAACACACGGACCCCACAATGTTCTCGAAGTCCCCCTCCACCTCTCCTCCTAGTTCCCCAACTAGCGTTGGGAGGGGGGGACAAGACCTCGGCGGAAGAAAGATCCGCAAGACGCCGAGGCCTTAGAACAAAAGTCGTCTTCGGACCCCGAAGATGACGTTATGCTGGTGGACGTAGACCCTGGTCCCGTTCCTCAGCAGACATCGGACACTGACCCACCCGAACCGGGGCGGGTGGTTTTAAATAGGTAGAATGGCTCCCATACTCCAGTGGAACGTAAACGGTTTTCAGGCTCACAAAGAGGAAGTCCAACTCTTAGCACGGTCTAATCCATTGTGTCTCTGTCTCCAGGAGACACATTTTAGACCACAACATCAGCCAGTGCTAAGATGTTATGACATATTCCGGAAGGACGATACCGAGGGTGATCGAACGAAGGGCGGAGTGGCCGTGTTTGTTCGGAACACTGTCCACTCTGAACCCATTGCTCTCACCTCTGATCTACAAGCAGTAGCGGTGAAAATACACGGTCCAATCAAACTGACCGTATTAAAGACAGCAAGAAAAGGTCATGGCAGAACTTTGTGAGCACTATTAATCGTTCCACTCCTTCGTCAAAAGTATGGGAGCCCATCCGCCGTATATCCGGAAGGTACTCTCGCCCACCAGTATCTGGATTACTGGATCATGGACGTATTATTACCGACGAACGAAGCATATCGCAGCTGATGGCGGAGAACTTCGCCGCCGTCACTTCATCGGCCAACTTTGAACCTCGGTTCCAGCGACAAAGAGTTGCTGCCGAGAGGCGCGCGCTGTGCTTTGATTCGTCGAATACAGAGGCATACAACCGTCCATTTACAATTTGGGAACTGGAGTCAGCGTTGAATAGCGCTAACGACACTGCTCCAGGGCCTGATCTGATCCAGTACCAGATGCTGAGGCATCTTAGTAAAGATGCTAAAGAGTACCTTCTGGATACTTTTAATGACATATGGACCGGAGGACACTTCCCCGACTCGTGGAAAGAAGCAACACTAATTCCAATTTTAAAACCTGGCAAAGACAAATTGTTGCCAGGTAGCTATCGTAGTATCGCCCTTACAAGCTGCGTGGGTAAGACACTGGAGAGGATGGTTAATCGCCGCCTCGTCTGGTGTCTAGAATCCCAAAACCTTCTGAGCCGATTTCAGTGTGGATTCAGGAAGTTCCGTTCCACCTTGGACAACCTGATCCTGCTGGAAGCGGCGATACAGGATGCGTTCGTCCGCAGCCAACACGTTGTGGGTGTTTTTTTTCGACCTTGAAAAGGCCTACGATACTACCTGGCGACATTTGATTTTAAAACAGTTACATGAATGGGGTTTTAGGGGCAACCTACCCCTTTTTTTAAAATCATTTTTATCTGGTCGTTGCTTCCGGTACCGAGTCGGTAGTGAAGTGTCTGATCTTTTTATTCAGGAAAACGGTGTCCCTCAGGGGTCAGTTTTAAGCGTTACACTTTTTGCCATTGCTATTAATAGCATAGCAGCCATTATAAGGAGTCCCCTACGGTACTCCTTATATGTGGATGACTTTTTAATTTTTATTGTATCGTCCAGCCTGCGAAGCGCTGAGCGGCAGTTGCAGCTCGCGTTGAACAGGCTGGACGAATGGTCAGTGCACACCGGTTTTCGTTTCTCCGCTGAGAAAACCCGGTGTGTACTTTTTACTCGCAGCAGAAGTCTTTTACTAGAGCCTCACCTTACCCTGAGGAACACCGTTTTAAGTTTTACTGAAACAGTTCGGTTTCTGGGCCTCATTATAGACAACAGATTAACCTGGCTACCACATCTCAAAGATGTGAAAGCCAGAGCCTCAAAAGCTCTAAATGTTTTAAAATGTCTGTGTGGCAGGTCATGGGGCGCTGATCGCTCCTGCCTGCTACAGTTTTACAGAGCCTTTGTACGGTCGCGGCTGGAATACGGTTGTATTGTGTATGGTTCGGCACGGGACAGCTATCTCCGTATACTGGATAGTGTCCACCATGCTGGAATTCGGCTCGCCACGGGTGCATATCGCACTAGTCCTATTGTAAGCATTTGTGATGGCTCGGGCGAGCCGCCGCTTACCATCCGCCGGCAACTCCTCATGGTGCGACACTACCTGCACATTGCCATAACACCTGGCAGTCCCGTGCACGACATAGTGCTCCATTCCAACTACGAGCGGCTTTATACCAACCGGTATAGAGCCACTAAACCGTTCAGCTACCGTACAAAGGCTATTTTAGAACAATATGGATTAGAGCTTCCCTCTTTTTATCACCAGGGTTGGAGCAAATCTCCTCCCTGGCTTTTAAGGAGGCCCAGAGTAATTTTAGACCTGTCTCGGTACAACAAGGTTTGCACCGCTGACAGTGTTTTTAATAATGTTTTTAGAGACGTTCTAAATGAGCATCACACGTTTACCCCGGTGTATACGGATGGGTCTAAGCAGGCTAACGAAGTAGGATGCTCCGTAGTGTTCCCTCAAGCGACATACACATTCAAACTGGACGGCAAGTGCAGCGTTTTTACTGCCGAGTGCTACGCCGTGCTAAAGTCGCTCCAGCATATGAAAGTAAATCCCGATAAGTGTTTCATCATATGCTGTGATTCCCTCAGCTGTATTCAGGCCATAGGTAATATGTACCCAGCAGACCGTCTAATCCAGGACATCCAGGACGCCCTCCTTTCCCTCCAATCTCGTGGAAAGGAGGTATTATTCTGCTGGGTACCGGGCCATGTGGGAATCGGGGGGAACGAGGCAGCAGATGAAGCTGCCAAGTTAGCCTGTGACAAGATCCGAATCGACTTTGTACCGGTCCCAAAGTCAGACCTTGCCTCGGCGGCGAAGAGATTTATCTTTGATATTTGGCAGAGGCAGTGGCTGGAAGTGGAGCATAATAAGCTCCGGCAGGTCAAACCGACCGTTCAGCCGTGGAGCAGCTGCTTCCAGCGGGCGAGGAGGGATGAGGTTCTCCTTACTCGCCTCCGTATAGGGCACTGTCCTCTGACTCATAGTTTCCTTCTCCGCCGAGAGGACCCTCCGGAATGTGATGCTTGTGGCGTACCTTTGACGGTACGTCACATTTTAACCGAATGTATATTGTTTATAGATTTAAGGGCAGACGTTGACTTAGGCAACGATCTGTCCCTTATTTTAAGTGATGACCGTGACAACGTGGCTAAGCTTTTAAAGTTTTGCAGCTTGGCCGGTCTTGTCCCAAAAATTTTGGGCAGATCGGCCTAGGTTTTAGATTGGATTAGTGGCCATTTACAGCCACTAATCCAAGTACTGTTTTTACTTGTTACACTGCTTATATGGCTGGCCTCTTTACAGCCAGCCAGCTTACGCGTTTTTTAAACTGGTTGGCCCTTTTACAGCCAACCAGTTAATCTATGTATTTTTATAATTTTTTGCCTATTTTCAGTTTTATGTTTTAAGTTGCTGTCTGCGTGGCCGATCTCTTTACAGTCGGCCACGCGGACGGTATTTTAATTAGTATGCTAGTATTTTATTGTGCTGTCTCTGTGGCCGACCCCTTTACAGTCGGCCACACAGACGGCAATTTTGCCACGTTGTCATGCCTGGTTGTTGTTTGGGCGCTAATGACCCCGTCGTCGACGCGCCCTAAAACCCTAACAACATCAACAACAACAACGACATGGAAGGTGCGGTCAAGCAGGTAGAACCTGATAAGCTTTACCAGTGGCCCTGGGAAGCCTTCCTGGTAAAGCTTCAGTAACAACCCAGAGTGCCAGACCGAGTCAAAGGCACGCGCTACGTCCAAGGACACCATAGCGCAGTACTCTTTGTGGGCGAAGGCATGGGTTGCTGTTTCCACAATGCGGAACACCTGTTGGGTGGTCGAGTGTCCGTCGCGGAAACCGAACTGGTGGTTGGGCAGAAGGCTACTCTCTGATATGAAGGATTGCATCCTCTTCTGGAGCAGCCTCTCAAAGACTTTGCTGCTTGACGGTAGGAGACTGATAGGTCTATAGCTCTGGGGGAGACTGGGGTTCTTCCCGCTCTTGCGGATAACAACTACTTCAGCATGCTACCACCGTTGCAGGAAGACCCTTGTCCGCAAGATGCGGTTGAAGAGATCTGCTAGAAACGCGTGGGCTTCTGGAGGCAGATTCCTCAGGCATCTGTTCCCGATACCGTCGTGGCCAGGAGCCTTGTTTGGCCGGAGCCTTGCCAGACAGCTGGCCACCTCCTCAGGGGAGACGGGATCTATCTCCTCGTCTCCGTCGTCAGCTTGCAGGTAAATGCGCAGACGGTCTTTGGTGTGTCTTAGGACCTGATCGTCTGCGCGCGTTTCGGATGGACGGAAATTACGCTCGAATCCATCGGCCAGGGCGTTTGCTTTGCCCTCAGGTCGATAGATGGGACCGTTTGCTCCTTCCAGGGGGGGGGGGGGGATTCTCCGCTTCCGCCTTGTGAAGCTGCGTGTCTGGGCCCACATGGTCCCGTCGTCTGTGGTTAGCGCCGAGACTCGGGCTTCCCACTGTCGGTTTCTGTGGTGGGTCAGTTCCGCTTTCAGTTGCTTCTGAAGGCGGTTTAGGAGTTATTTTTTGAAATATTGAAGATTCTAGATATAATTGCTTTATATTCCGTGGCTTAAGTCAACATTTGCTTTTTTTTTTCTGTAACTTCTTCCTCCTTACGCTCAAACTTTTTGTTAGTATTTAATGCTTGTGCGCCGGGAGCCGTTATATGTGTGTGTGTTTGTGTTTGCTTTTTTTTTTTTTTTTTCTGGCTTGGGCGTTACGCTTTGTTGACAGCAAAGTCATTAGAGGCGAGATGTGATCTGGACGGGAAGGAATTCGACCATGGCCTTTTTTGAAGGAAGCATCCTGGCATTCGCCTGGAGGGATTTGGAGAAACCATGGAAAACCCAAATCTGGATGCCCGGATGGGGATTCGAAACCGCGTTCTCCCAAATGTGAGACCAGAACGTTAACCATTCACCCACCACGCTCGGTGGGGCCGTTGTTAAACTAGCCATGCCACTGGTTGTAAGTCTGACCTTATATTGTTTTTTATGATTAATTTTTGGCTCTGAAAAGAGCCGGGCTCTAAAAAGCCTTTGGCTCCAAAAGGAACTGATTTAGTGATGATGGCGTTACTACGGGAGAGGTAGGTGGTGCAATGATTAATTGAACTGGTATTGTTCGCATATGATGGCGATGAATTGCGGAAACAATTCGTTTTTCTGGAAATTATTTCTCCACAGGAATTCATCTAAGAAAGTAGGAAAAAGATCGTCTGACGTGCCATATTGGAATCTAACTTTCCTCTTGATCCGCGACCACAAACTTTCCACACTTTGTGTATGTATTTGCGGATCGTCCGGATCTACGAAGTTTTCCTTGTGGATGACGACATCGTGCCCATATATGCCCCAATACGCTCTCTCTAAATTACGGTACGACGGAAATCCATCCGTCATAATTAATGTGCCCGGAAGGATATGTCGCCGAATGTGATATAACAAAGTTTCTTCCGTTTTGTCGGCCACCTCGACGACAAAACACTTCTTGGTTCCTCGCTGAATGCCTCCGAAAACACATTGTTTGTCTCTCATTTCGCCACGGTGGTACTTCCTGTGGAAAAAATGTGTTTCGTCTATTTCCACTATTATGGAATCACCGTTTTCATCAATGCCACCTATTTCTACAGGATGTGCCGCAACCCATTGCGCACATATTTCCCGACAGTAATTGCTCCAGTCAACTTTCGTATGCGTAGATTCTGGATTTATGCCCGCTTCCCAAGCCGAATTTTCATGCGACAAGTTTCTCGTCCAACAATATATGAAAATTATTAGTTGTGACAGTTCTAGTTTACTTTTTGAAAAAAAAAGAACCATAACGTACACTTTTCCTTGCTCCACATTGCTTACAGGCCCACATGTATCCGCTAATATTCTGGCTACGTTTGCACAAAGTGCTGGAAATTGCGCACGTAGGACACTTGAACATGTTGCGAATCAGTTTACGTCTCACAAACCAACATAATGTTTCAAGACAATCCCGATCAAGTGCACGAGAAAGACTACGACAATTCCACCTCTCCCGTAGTAACAGATTATTACTGATCATTTCGTAGTCTTCTACGATAGAACAATTTTTTGAGGCCTACCACGTACTGCCATCACTAACCAAACAATATAGCAAGCACAACGAAAAACGACTAATACACACAACTGCTGCTAGAATGTTTC